>BQNB010064170.1:0-26441 GCA_026074375.1 Tanacetum coccineum
TTATGTACCTTAAGTCATGTTGACTTATTTTCCTTTGGTTATTTATTTGAGACTTCCGCTGTTTATGCTTGTGTTATGATTATGTATGTCTTTGATGTCACACCATATTTGTAATACTTCTACCCTTTTGGGTCGGGGCGTTACAGTAACATTCAACCAAAGCATTGTGGACCACAAGTTATAAAATGTATGTGACAATCTTAGCAGTTTACGATTTCACATACAAAGCACATGAGACTATTATAACAAATACAATACCACATGAAAAGTATTTACTGTTGCGCTAAGCTCATGACATCGAAGCTCAATTCGATGCAGCATATTATATGCCAAACAAGAAATTAACTGCCATAGAGGTATCTGACCAAGATCACCTAGTGAAATCCGACATGGTATATATCCGTTTATCGGGAGCCCCGTGGGTAGTGAGCGCTACTGACTCGGATAGGGATAATTAGTCCCAATAGATCTATTTATAAAATTCGTGCTTACTTAACCAATACGGTCGGTTAAGAAATTAACGGTTCATGATAGTTCGGGCATTAGTGGTCTATTCGCAACTCAGGCAACACGTAAACAGGGAAAGTAGATCAGGATACTTGTGTCCATAGTAAAATCAACCAATGTATTTCCAAAAGTAAGGCTTTAAGTAATTGTATCCATAAGTAAAACAATGTGTGGAATCAATCATGTAACCAAGTTTGCAAACGAAAGTTTATAAAAGTTGGAAATCATTAGAGTAAACAAGTTTGTAAATGAGCATGTTCTCACCCCAAAAGTTATAAGGTAAATATAAAACAAGTAAAACGTGGGGCTATGAACTCACCTCGATGCTGCAAAACAATAGCAGAGATGCAAATAATAAGCACAACACAAACGGAAAACGAAACGGCTCGACCAGAAGATGCAGCAGCTTAACTTAACGGCTATGTCCTACTAGTTTAGGATGATGAATTTGGGTTTTCTGATGGATGAGTACATCAACGCGACACGTTGATAAAGGATTTAGGTTTCAAGTTGTAAGAGTTTGGTGGTTGGTTAAATAAAATAAACCGAAAGGTAAAAGCAAAGTATGTAATTATTCTGTATATATTACACATGAAAGACAAGAAAAATATATAATACGTGGCGAGTATTATATATATAAGAAAAAGAAAGACGAGAAGGATAAAAATTCAAAGTATATAATATTTCTCAAGTATTTCATAAGAAATGTGAGAAAATATTTGTAACAATATAATTCGACACGTGATCGAAAATCATCAAATAATTTAATAAATAGTTCTTGCATAAAAGTAAACACACGTTTTAAAGTTACGAATTAGATAAATGACGTTTTTAAAGTTTTTACGAAAGTTATTATTTTGTCTATTAGTCGAGAATTATAAAATAATATTTTATAATTTAGTAATTCATTACGCGTTTTAACTAAACTAGTTGTCTTGTTTGTAAAAGTATAGTTTTCGTTTATTTACCAGTTTAATGTATCATTACAAATTAATAATCTTAATACTATATCTCGTTCTTTTACCGGTTTTCTAAAATAATAGAAATTTTAGTGAAAATACTAAGTATAGACATTTTTAGAAATTTTGACATGACCTATTAGTTTATACAACGTTTCCTATTTTTACAAAACTCGACATTTTCCACTTTAATCAAATCCATGTTGCAAAATACGTGCGTTTCAATTTATATCTAGACGAGACAAATAAATAACAAGATAAGTAAACCAAACGCACCCCTTATTAGGGCTGTTGTCCCAAACGCACCCTTACGGGTCGCTGAACAGCGAAACAAACACCCCTATAGGCTGTTGACTGCATAACCAAACGCATCTTATGTGCTGTAAAACAACGAACCAAACACACCCTTAAGGATGTTAAACCCAGAAACAAACACACCCTATGTTGTTAAACCCAGATCCAAACACCCCTTTGGGGCTGTTAACCCCAAAATCAAACACCCCTATACATTTTCTTTAAAACCAAACGCACCCTATGTGGGTCGTACATCGGTGGTGGCGGGTTGAAGATGGTGATGGGATGCTCATGGTGGTGTGGCAATGGTGATGATGGTGTTGGCGGTGGGTGACGATGGGAAGATGGAGGTGGTGTGGAGATGATGGCGTCGGTGATGGTGTACCAGATTTGGGGGTGAGCCGGCTGTGAGAGGTGGTGTGTGGCCTAGAGGGGGTGGCAAAGGGGAGGGGTGGTGATGACGTGGTGTCGTGGTGGTGGTGATGACGTGGTGTCGTGGTGGTGGCGTGATGCGGCTGGTGGCTGGCGGCAAGTGGCTGGAAAGTGGCCGGAAAATGGCCGAAATCTGGCTAGAAAAATGGGAGGAGAGGATGAGAATGAGTTGGGGGCTAGAGTTATAACAAAAATGAAATGAAACCCTAATATCTAAACTATATATACTAGAAAGTTTCTAAAAAAATGTGGCAAGTTTAATATAGATTGGGGGTGATGGTGTAAATATTCTTGGAGGGACTGAAAACGTAATCTTTTGTAATTTATTGGTTCGGGACTCGTTTAAGCTAGTTAACGGATGATTCAAAACACGAAAGTTGCGCCATTGTTTTCCAAATAATTTTTCTCACAAAAATAAGTATTTACATGACTATTATTTCAGAAAAGTTTTATAAAGTTATTTAAATATTTATTATTTATTTGTGTAGCCATCGGGTATCACGGGCAAGCTTTATCCGTTAAAATGAAACTTTAATTTGAACATTCGCGTTTTTAAATAAAAGCTTTTGAATAAAATAAAGTTATTAAATATTTTTATTTAATAAAAATTGATAATTAAATATAAATTTAATTATTTTTGTGTCGGTACCCGTTGTGTGCGGTTTTCAAAAATTTACGAGGGTATTTTAGTCATTTTTTGCTTGGTTTCGAGTCTCGGGTAAAACTGAAAAGTTGTCCGGAATGTCGTTTTATGTCAGACGCTAGTATAACCCATAATTAATAACTCATTTTGACGGGTCGTTTTTGATAAGTCAACTAAGGAATAACATATATCTTCTCGTTTTCAAGTCAAATAAGTTTGAAAAATAAATTTGTAAATAAGGGATAATAATCATAATAATGATTTATTATTTAAATACTTTTTGAAAAATTGCTGGTTATGCGGTAATCATTTTTATGTGCCAGTAAAAGGTCAAAAAGTTAAAAAGTCAAGTCGGACCCAAAAAGTCAAAGGGTAAAATAGTCATTTAAAGTTCTAAAAATTGTCGATTGTTACAGTACCCACCCCTTAAAGGAATCCCGCCCCGGGATTCGATTTGTGTTAACCTATTGTGTGACCAAGAAAAGATTGAAGATTTAACAAACCCGTTTTTAAACATGGCGTTGATAACTTTATTCAGCAAAATTCGATTTTTCAAAACTTTTTAATATACATAAATTTTGGCTAGGTTTGACTAGGGTATATAATCCATCAGAGTATGTATTTTAGAAAAATATCGTTACAAGTTTTAGGATTGATATGACCGCGTTGTAAAGAAAATCTCTTGATAGCGAAAGCGTCAAAGGAGGAAGTGTAGTCATGTGGGTATGTCTATATAGGGGTTTAAATGTTTAAGGGCAGAGTCTAGTTTCTGATATCTATAATGTTCTACGGTTAATCATCGGACGAGGCTAAAGGATGTGAGTATTCAACTTACTTAGGAAGTACGAGGATGTATCATGACTCAACTCACCGTAAGCAAACGGTGTGAAATAAAGTATATCCGAATGGCTCTAACCACGACCTAATAAATAGACGCGCCGTAGAACGAAAAATAGTAATAATAAAGAAACGTTGCACAAAACGTTTAATAACGAAATAGACAACCATATATGTTTGTGCTTTAGTTTAGTCAACAAAACGTGTTTTTACGAACTGATTAAGTTATGAAGATGTTACGACGTTCTTACGAAAAATTACTATTACTAAAAAGTTTCCATTTTAGGAAAGTTTTTTTAGTTTGGGACGTTAATAGCATCTCCTAATTTAATCATTTCTACATTTCCAAAAACGAACTAGCGCAACCCTAACATCTAACCAAAATCCTTAGCTCGCTAAATATGTATATAAAAACTTGCTATATTTAGAAATGACCAACGGCAACGACTTATCATTTTTAGAAAATTCCTAAACCTTCATTTTAATATTAAGAAGCTCCACGAATATTTTCAAAGACTTTCGGCACTTAATAAACCTTTCGAAATATTTTTAAACATCCGTTTACCCTCATTTAAAATTCGGACCAGCAACTATATTTTTCTAAATCACCCATGGACTTGACCATAACACCGCCATATTTTTCCAAACTATCCAAAATTCTTTTACGCCAAAACTAATCAACTAAATCCACTATAATACTAGCCTATCCTCATCGCCATCTTTGTTGCAACTCACAAATCTCACAACCTCTCAACAAGAACAAATATATATCCGAAATCATCAAAAATCTTATTAAAATAATTATTCATTTTAATCATTTGAAAATCATAGCACAAGCATATGGAGTCTCGAATCGGAAGTAAAACTATAAGAATACATAACAACAATAACTATAACAAACGGTGATGGGATGCGGAGAGTGATGACATTTCGAGAAACAATATCCCCAGAATAAAAGTCAATGAATGGGAGGAGTTCGTGAGAAAGCTTATGCGATAGGCGATGAAATATTGCACTCAGTAGTTAGTTCGGTGATGAATCAAATCCATTAGCTCAAGAGTGCACAAGTCGGTTAGCTCTACAAACAGTTCATGATCGTAAGGATTTGTAACAGCAAAAGTAATAACTTAAGAATGAGATAAGGTAGTTCAAGTGAGGCCTTAAGATTCTGCTGAGTGGTAAGACACTATTGTGTTTCTAGATCTTTTTAACAGATTTCCGGTGATTATCGGGTTCGAGTTCATACTCATGTCATATCGGTAGTGTTCTCAAATCTTGAGAGTAAGCACTATTTCTCCAAATTCTAGGTCGTGTGTCGAGTAGTTCTTCTCATGAACTTTCAGTTGATGGTAGCTAGTCCTTAGGTCAATTTTCGAGTAGACGCTACATCCTCGTAGTTGATCGAAAAGATCGTCTATACTAGGTAACGGGTAACAGTTAGCATGTTAAATTTTCGGTAGTCCTTGTACATCCTGAAGGATCCATCAGAGGTTTTGTCGGTACGAGAATTTCATAATTCACGTGATTCTATCTCACTAAAAGGTAAGTATATTGAATAAAATCTTCTATTTCTATTGATTATAATCCAATTAGAGTGATATGTTCATTAAATTCTGGAACCTTACAATCCGTATTTTCCATGACTACAGGGAGCATGATTTGGTCTCTCGGCTAAGGTTGTGGTGTTTCCATATGCTAAGGTTTAAGAAAAGCTACTTAGTTTTGACGCTTACGAATGTGAATACACGTGACCAACACGACTCATGAATACGCACGCAAAATATTCATAAAACACGAGCACAATATAATCTCGTTAACAATGTAGAGGAAGGGAAGAAAATAAAGATGGAACGTAAGAGTAATTTGACAAAAAATTTATAGTGACTACTCCCAGCATAGCATGGTTCTTCCTGAATTATACATAGGTGATCAAGCTATGCATAATTTAGGATCTGACGATAAAATGCTCATTTCGTCAAACTAATGTTATGTTTTAAAAAAAAATCTTATACGGTATAAACGATATAGTTTATAAGGTAACAAAACAGTTTGTGGTAATGAAAACAAGGTAGTTTATATAACGACACAAGGTATTTTGTAAGATAACAGGAAATGTTTTATGAGGTGATAACAAAATAGTTTACGAGAAAGTTACATGATGGTTTATAATGTAATGGTAGCAAATGGTTTACGAGTTGACAGCCTAACAGTTTATAAAGTGCAATGTAATGGTTTATAAAAGACACAAAGTAGTTCATAAGATGATGATGACATAGTTCATAAATTGACAGCGAAATTGTTTATAAATGACAACGAAACGATTCATAAGGTGACAACGAAATAGTTTGTAAGATGACTGCAAGGTAATTTATAATAGGATAGTAAAACAGTTTATAATTAACCGTAAAATAGGTTATAAGATGGAAACGAGTTAGTTCATTACTTTATAGTCAGATAAGTTATGAGGTAATAGTAGGATAATTATAAAATGTTGACAAAACGGTTTATAAAACGACATCAAAATAGTTTATAAGGTGTTAAAATACACAAGAAGCTATCAGCAAATGGTTTGTAAACTGGTGGTAAAATAGTTTATAACGTGACGACAACTATGTTTATAAGACGACACTAAAATAGTTCATAAGATACCATCCAGTTAGTTTATAACAGTAAGATAGTTTATATAATAATAGTGAAATGGGTTGTAAGACGGTAACAGACTCAAGGAGTAGCTTACATACATTTACTAGAGAATTGAAGTGTAACTAACAAAATCGTCATGACACAAATTGAACAAAGGATTTAGGGAAATCCACACAATACACGAAATTCACAGGAAAGTACTAATGCAAAACTCTTAGAGATTACAGTCTAAGTCTACTTAGGTTTCACTAGATAAGGAAAAATCTTTCCTTAAACATCAATGTTATCTTTGACGACGTTAAAGTTCCAATGAAGTTTAACCTCCTAAATATGGTTCGCACGGTTCAGATTTCTAATTTGCCACTGCAGCCTCTAAGTTGAATATCAAAACGGATGTCCTGCAATTTCGACTCACATGGCCAACACTCTTGTATTTATTGCACTTTACAGTGCATGGTCCAGTGTGGTGCAACTTACGTTTGTTGTGGAAGGGAAATTTTGCTACTTATCTGTTCTTGTAATTTGGTTTAGCAATGTAAGCTCTCACGGCCTTTTGTTATTTATTCTGTTGTTGGCATTCCTTACCACCTTGGTTTCCTAACGTACGACCTAATCCATTTAGTCGCGAGCCATGTGGATTCTTTCCTCATAAACAATATTAGATTCGATAGCATTAGCAATTCGTTGGGTTACAATACACTCGATCCTCGTGGAACTCATTCCTTGTCTTGTCGTCGGTATTTACCTCAAAATCGAATGGAGTAAAGAAAATGAAATAAGTCAGATTTCAAAAGTTGTGTTTCTAAAAATGGGATGTTATGAGGTGATGGGTAAAAGTTATGTGCGGATTAATCGGCATGCTCCTAGGAATTACAAGAAGTAAGAGAAATTGAGACGTAATGAGATGATGTAGATGTTTCAACAGTATTGGACAGGTGTTCAAAGTCGTCTTCAGAGTCGAATCGTAGGATAGTCAGTGGGGTCGACAAACTACGACAATTTTCAAAGTTATGCAAAACGATATAATGTAAAGTCGTGAAGAGTTTTAAAGATCATCGTAATTATTCATGATGTTTTAGAAGTAAACAAGACCATTGTGTCACTCACAATGTCTTAGAAAAGAATTTAGTATTTATATAGACAGCTACTATATAAACAAGTGGGGAAATATACGTAACGCAAACGTAAATCGCAGAGAAAAGATGACCGCAGAGAAAAGATAAGCGCAAAAAAAAAGATAAACGTAAGACAAACGTAAGCTCATAGCAAAATAGAGCTCAAGGGCAAAACTAAAATCAAAGCAACATAGATGCAGGGAACGATAAATGCAAGGTAGAGATAAACCCATATCATAGCAGGCTCAAGGCAGAATGATACTCACGTATACGCCATAGCAAAAGCATGTATAAGGCACACATAAAAGCACGTAAGGATCACATACTGGTTATAGACCAGACTTAGATATTCTACCTGGTTCTCTATAACCTTGGCTCTAAATACCAATCTATCACACCCCCCAAATGGGGCCTGGACGGAATATGTGTCCGAGGGCGTGACGTCATAATATACATCACACAAAGCATGAGAGAACAAACACTAATGGACATTTTGTAAATCATAACTCGTTGCACTGTTTAAAAATAGATAAGTTTTACAAGATTCAAAGGAAAGTAAACATTTGCGGAAGCGAAAATAAAATGTAGCGGAAGCATAATTTTGGTTTTCAAAAGACAACGAGTATGAATGGGAAATAAAGTCTTGATAAATGGTATCATATTGCATGTAGACTCCACATAGCACGTCAAAGACGTCCAAAACTAAACACCTAAGAAAAACATGCTAAAACGGTCAACATAAAGTTGAGTGAATTCATAGGTTTAAGTAAAACATTTATGAGGATAAAAAACGTTTAGAGAATACTGCTTCACTCACAGTTAATGAAAAAAAATTAGTAATCAGTAACGTTAAACCAAATCATTGTGGACCACAAGTTATAAAACGTATGTGACAATCTTAGCAGTTTACGATTTCACATATAAAGCACATGAGACTATTATAACAAATAGACACCGAAGCTCAATTTAAAAGGAAGCATTTTTAAATGCACAATAGTATTCTCGCCCTAAAGTATCTGAACAGATCTACTAATTGACAATCCGACATGGTATATATCCATCTGTTCGAACCTCTAAAACTAGTAAGCGCTACTTACCCGGATAGGGATAATCAGTCCTAATAGATCTATTTATAACACACACTGTCCCGCTAACCCTAGCACTCCACTAACTCAGTACGGTCGGTTAATAAATAACGTTTCATGATAGTTTCGGCCTTATAGTCTATTCGTAAGTTAGGCAACACGTAATAGGGAAAGTAGATCAAGATACTTATGTCCATAGTAAAATCAACCATTGTATTTCCAAAAGAAAGATTTTAAGTAATTTCATTCATAAGTAAAACAAAGTGTGATATCAATCATGTAATCGAGTTTGCAAACGAACATTTATAAAAGCTTGAAATCATTAGAGTAAACAAGTTTGTAAATGAGCATGTTCTCACCCCAAAATAGTAAAGTAAAAATATAAAACAAGTAAAACGTGGGGCTATGAACTCACCTTGATGTTGCAGAACAATTAGCAGAAATGCAAATAATAAGCACAACACAAATGGAAAACGGAACGGCTCAACCAAGAAGATGCAACTTAACTTAACGGCTAAGTCCCATTAGCTTAGGATGATGAATTGGGGTTTTCTGATGGATGAGTGCATCAACGCGACACGTTGATAAAGGATTTGGATTTCAAGTTGTAAGAGTTTGGTGGTTGGTTAAATAAAATAAATCGAAAAGCAAACGCAAAGTATGTAATATATTTCGTATATATTACATATGAAAAATGAACAATTATATAATTCATATGGTGAATTATATAATAAAGACACAACCATTCAAATAAAATAATCGCAATATGTAGTACTTTACAAGTATAATATAAGAAATGAGAGAAAATAATTGAAAAAAATAACACGACACATTTCGGAATACACCATTACATTAATAAAAAATTTTGTATAAAAGTAAACGCACATTTTTAAAGTTACGAATTAAGTAAACGGTGGTTTCAAAGTTTTTTTTACAAAAGTTATTATTTTATCTTCTAGTCGGGAATTATAAAATAATATTTTATAATTTAGTGTTTCGTTACGCGTTTTAACTAAACTAGTTGCCTTATTTATAAAGTATTATATTTGGTTTAGTTAACGTTTATTTTATCATTACAATAAATAACCTTAAAACTAAAAAACTTTTGCATTTTATCGGCTTTTATAAAATACGCATGACCAAGTTCATATAATATAATACCCGATTTCCATTTTTACAAAACACAACGTTTTCCCACTTTAATCAAATCCATGTTGCAAAATACGCGCATTTCAATATATCTAAACTAGACAAAACAAATAACAAAAATAAGTGTAACCAAACACACCCTAACCGGCTGTTAAACAATGAACCAAACGCACCCTTATTGTGAAGTCTGTTATAACCCTGTAGATCGTTATTAAGACTCGACTAGGATATAGTAACAATGATTAATAAACTTGCACAGCGGAATAAAAACATAGAATCAAAGTTACTTCAAGGGTTATTCTTATCATCCAACCCAAATACTTTTGATCAGAATAGATCGTTACTCTAACTATAACAGGGATTTACAATCCTTGAAAGGGCCCCTAAACTATATACGACAACCACTATCTAACTAACTAACTAAAACGTTAACACACACACGGTCTTCTTTTAGACCGACTCACATTGAGAACACATACTTTTCTGGATGCTTAAAACAATATGCATGGACCTCCTTTTATAGCATAAGGAGTCAAGCTTTACATTGAAACTATAAAAGATATTAATGATAGAATCACTTAATTATTCATCTTTATCTCTTCATCTTTATCTCTTTTTGACCAAATCTTTATTTCTTCTACATCCTGATAAGAATCCACAATGACGACTTTGGTCCTTTGTTTCCATCTGTTTCATTTCATGTTTTTGACTTATCCAACTCATATAATTCCCAACAATCTCCCCTATTGATAATGACAAAACCAAAATAAGCACGAACTTCCTCTGAAATAATAGTACAAATGAAAACATTCCCTTAAGCTACAATGAAAATCTATAAGTTTGCAAATCCATCAAATCTTCTTTCCCCCTTTTTGTCATCATCAAATAGGGGACTAAAGTATGTAACTTTGATTTTCACAACTACAAACCAATATTACACTCCTAATCCAAGTATTCTAATGACCCAAATTGCCCTCCATTACGCACCATAAGAAAAATGAACTTGAGTAGTAGAAACTTCTACTAGCAGTAGTAACAAATGATAGTAGTAGTAAAAATCCATCACCTTGATGAAGCATAAAAAAGTTAAACAAATTAACAATAAGCTTCCCCTTAACGCCATATGTTAACCATCTCCTGAAATCTTCAAATTCCCGTATGCTCAATGCTAACGATTACTGATGAAGAATACTAGAGTATAACTAACTGAGATGCTGAAGGAAGAGACAACCCACCTTTGACAATATCATGTACTAACCACTTGACTCCAAACTTATAATAAAACTGAGAAAATCAAATTATATCGCAACCTCTGGACAAAAATCCACATCTCTAATGAGAACGAGATCAATATGTGATATCAAATGAGAGCATATGAGCACCAAAAGATAGATCACACACTTATGCTAGATTCGTCAAGTCTTCGTCACATCGTTCTAGCACAACAAGTTAGTTTACAAACGGATTAAAGCCGTTTAAGATATGTATAAGAACACGAATCCACAAAATTCCACTTCAACTTCCAATAAGTTTATAAATACATCCTCTTCGTAACCAATTCCAAACGAATAATCCAAAATACGAGCCACTAAATCATATTAAGTCCCAACAGTAGTAACAACTAACCCTACACAGTGCTAATAAACACAACATATTAACTTCCTTTTGTTGTGTGTTTGTACGAAAATCAAAAAACTGTGGTGTTGTCCGATTTCGATCAACGCTAGCAGAACAAACAATAACAGAAGTACAAACTTTCAACGAGCAGAACATACCTTAAAAGATAAGCGTAAGCAGAATTAACTGACATAGTAGTATAAACATACAACATGGCAGTAACAAATGTATAAAAACAATACTAAGTACACATACGCAGTCCTAATTTATAAAGCTGGCAGATACAAACTCTTTATAGCCGGCAGTACTAATTCTCCCCTTTAAATCAAGCAGTACTAAAATTTCAACTGCTGTTTCTTTGTCAATTAAAACATGTTGATGCCTGCCTAAAACTTCTCTTACCAAAATCAAACATCAATACCATTAGCAGCAGTGTTAACGAACCCATGATAACTGGCAGTATTAAAATAGACTAGAAGCAGTACTAATCACAAACCAGCAGTATTAACCAAGGACAGCAGTACTAACAATAAACTGTCACTGTGTGTCGTCATTGACAACAGTAGAAACGAGGAAGCGCATTAGTACTAATCACAAACCAGCAGTATTAACCAAGTATCCAGACGACGCCTCTTTTAGTGACACTTTTCTGTCACAAAACTGCATTCTCCTTGACAATAGCAACGAGTAGTATTAACAACCCTGCTAGCAGTATTAACTGCCTTGAACGAGCAGTACTAAGTAATATAACAAAGAATAAACCTGCTGTTGACGCCATCTTGTACTCCAAGCTGCTAATACAATCTTCTTTCCTTCTTTTCTTCTAAACTCGTGATGGATGAGTACATCAACGCGACACGTTGATAAAGGATTTAGGTTTCAAGTTGTAAGAGTTTGGTGGTTGGTTAAATAAAATAAACCGAAAGGTAAAAGCAAAGTATGTAATTATTCTGTATATATTACACATGAAAGAAAAGAAAAATATATAATACGTGGCGAGTATTATATATATAAGAAAAAGAAAGATGATAAGGATAAAAATTCAAAGTGTATAATATTTCGCAAGTATTTCCTAAGAAATGTGAGAAAATAATTGTAACAATATAATTCGACACGTGTTTGGAAATCATCAAATAATTTAATAAAAAGTTCTTGCATAAAAGTAAACACACGTTTTAAAGCTACAAATTAGATAAATGACGTTTTAAAGTTTTTACGAAAGTTATTATTTTGTCTATTAGTCGAGAATTATAAAATAATATTTTATAATTTAGTAATTCGTTACGCGTTTTAACTAAACTAGTTGTCTTGTTTGTAAAAGTATAGTTTTCGTTTATTTACCGGTTTAATGTATCATTACAAATTAATAATCTTAATACTATATCTCGTTCTTTTACCGGTTTTCTAAAATAATAGAAATTTTAGTGAAAAATACTAAGTATAGACATTTTTAGAAATTTCGGCATGACCTATTCATTTATACAACGTTTTCCATTTTTACAAAACTCAACATTTTCCACTTTAATCAAATCCATGTTGCAAAATACGCGCGTTTCAATTTATATCTAGACGAGACAAATAAATAACAAGATAAGTAAACCAAACGCACCCCTTATTAGGGCTGCTGTCCCAAACGCACCCTTACGGGTCGCTGAACAGCGAAACAAACACCCCTATAGGCTGTTGACTGCATGACCAAACGCACCCTATGTGTTGTAAAACAACGCACTAAACACACCCTTGAGGATGTTAAACCCAGAAACAAACACACCCTATGTTGTTAAACCCAGATCCAAACACCCTTTTGGGCTGTTAACCCCAAAATCAAACACCCCTATACATTTTCTTTAAAACCAAACGCACCCTATGTGGGTCGTACATCGGTGGTGGCGGGGTGAAGATGGTGGTGGAAGCAGTGGTGATGATGGTGTTGGCGGTGGGTGATGACGGGGAGATGGAGTTGGTGTAGAGATGATGGCGTCGATGATGGTGCACCGGATTTGGAGGTAATCCGGCTGTGAGAGGTGGTGTGTGGCGTAGAGGGGGTGGCGAAAGGGAGGGGTGGTGATGGCGTGGTGTCGTGGTGGTGATGATGTTGATGGTGGCGTGATGCACGGCGGTAGGTGGCCGGAAAATGGTCGGAATCTGGCTAGAAAAATGGGAGGAGAGGAGGAGAGTGAGTTGGGGGCTAGGGTTATAACAAAAATGAAATGAAACCCTAATATCTAAACTATATATACTGTAAAGTTTCTAAAAAAATGTGGCAAGTTTAATATAGATTAGGGGGTGATGGTGTAAATATTATTGGATGGACCGAAAACGTAATCTTTTGTAATTTATTGGTTCATGACTCGTTTAAGCTAGTTAACGGATGATTCAAAACACGAAAGTTGCGCCATTGTTTTCCAAATGATTTTCCCACAAAAATAAGTATTTACATGACTATCATTTCAAAAAAGTTTTATAAAGTTATTTAAATGTTTATTATTTATTGCGTAGCCATCGGGTATCACGGGCAAGCTTTGTCCGTAAAAATGAAACTTTAATTTGAACATTCGCGTTTTTAAATAAACGCTTTTGAATAAAATATTAAATATTTTTATTTAATAAAAAGTGATAATTAAATATAAATTTAATTATTTTTGTGTCGGTATGCGTTGTGTGCGGTTTTCAAAATTTTACGAGGGTATTTTAGTCATTTTCTGCTTGGTTTCGAGTCTCGGGTAAAACTGAAAAGTTGTTCGGAATGTCGTTTTATGTCAAACGCTAGTATAGCTTATAATTAATAACTCATTTTGACGGATCGTTTTTGATAAGTCAACTTAAGAATAACATATATCTTCTCGTTTTCAAGTCAAATAAGTTTGAAAAATAAATTTGTAAATGAGAGATAATAATAATAATAATGATTTATTATTTAAATACATTTTGAAAAATTGCCGGTTACGCGGTAATCGTTTTTATGTGCTAGTAAAAGGTCAAAAAGTTAAAAAGTCAAGTCGGACTCAAAAAGTCAAAGGGTAAAATAGTCATTTAAAGTTCTGAAAATTATCGGTTGTTACACAATAATATGCACTTCTTGCCATAAAGAATAAATAAAACCTAGAATCTTGATATTTTTACTAGTTAATATAGATTAACAAGAATAGATCTAAAATTAAAAGTTAATTAAGTTTTCTATTTTCTATTCTATTTTCGGCCTTAAGACTCACGCAATCATACTATGTGATGCATCTGGCGATTTAGGTACTAAGCTAAAAACCTAGTGAGAGTCTTTTGGTTCTCCGTTTGGGGAAAACTCACTTTGAGAACTCAGAGTATTATGTGATTTACTACTTTCGATATAGAGTCTGTCTTCACTTCATCCTCTCTTTCTGTCTGTTTATGTGCTTATGTGTTTATACTCCATGTGACTTATTACAATATGCAAAAGATTTTTTCTTGAAATCATAAACGGATGAATACTTAAAGAGAAACTTGGTTTAAATTTTTCTGTTAAATTACACACATAATTATATACTCCTTGTGACCTGCTATGTGTTATTTGTAAAACTTGTTTTAGGATAAATAAATATGAACATTAAACTATGAAACTTGTTTTTTGGAAATTTAAATGTTTTTATGCTTTTATCATAGGATGAATCACTACTGTACCATGGCTTAATTGACCATTGCTTTAGTGGACATCTAGGGTTAAATTGATCTTTAATCTTTTCCCGCGCCACTACATGCTTCGGCATATGAGGCAATTATTGGAAGAATTTGTGTTTTTGGACACATGCAGAAATACAATATAAGGTTTGATCAATTTGTAATAGTTCCCGCGATATTAGCACATATAAAAACTATGTTAACAAAGGGTTTTTCTTAACAAACTAAATACATCATTAGTCAATTGGCAAATCGGCTCACCCATTAATCAACAAACTATAAGAGAGGTATAAGGCGAGGCGTTTGGTTTCCCTAAAGAAGTCATGTTTTTAATAGGCTTCGCGCTGACCCGCTTCTCCGCTTCTTTGTGCGTTCAAATGGAGCTACCGAGAACTTTTGATAGGATGATGTCATCAAAACGTTTTCTTAACTTGTGCTACAAACATGTTTTGCATGCTTCTTTATACACCATTTTGACACATGTTTTCATAAACTTATGTGTATACCCCTATGTAAAATTTTAAGTCTATGCCAACCAAACTAAGAACACGTGCATTTGGTTTGACTTCTCTGGTCAGACCTCAGGGTCTCTCCAACCCATGGCGAATTTTTTCATAGGTCAGATCTATGTCAATTTTCGCACGTTCTTTTTTGGTGGACATAAATTGAGTTACCTGATCAGACCTCGGACCCGAGGCATAAGATGAGACAAAACATGTACGTGACATTACTATATGATTTACTAAAGTCATGTGTCTCATAAATCTAAGAGTTGCATTAACAATGCAATTAACGCTCGTCGCTTACCTCTTGCCCCACTTTTTTTATACGCTGGTCAGACCTCCAGTAATAAGTGGGAGGTCAAGTTGGATCTTAGTCTTATTCGTAATTAATAGGGTAGTTAATTCTTTTAAGAATTTAATTATCAAAAATACTAATGATTTAAACTTTTTCTGATTGTAGATAACTACCACAGTCGTAAACAATTCCATTTTCAGGGCTTTCTTTAAGAAACAAAGATTAACTGGACCTAACTTCATCGACTGGTACTGCAATCTTCGGAATGTGCTATCAGTTGAAGATAAGTTACCATTCTTGGAGCAGCTAATACCTACTATGCTAGTTCCTCATGCTGGACAAGTACTTCCTCCGGATGTCCTTGCCACCCATTCTACATGGATCAAGGCTTCAAAGAAAATTTCTAGTCTTATGCTTATGACCATGGACCCAGATATCCAAAAGAATCTGGAACAGCTTGGTGCATATGATATGCTAAAGGAACTAAAAACGTTGTATGCACAACAAGCAGAGCAGGAACTTCTTCAGACCGTGAGAGAGTTTCACGCGTACAAGCAGGAAAAAGGACAGTCTGTAAGCTCTTACATTCTCAAAATGAAGAGTTATGTAGACAATTTGGAACGTCTGGGTCATGCCATGACTCAAAACCTTGCAGTGAGCCTCATCTTGGTCTCTCGAAGAAAGGAATGTGATAGTTTTGTGAAAAATTATAACATGCATGGCATGGGGAAGACCGTGACTGAGTTGCATGCCATGCTTAAGCTACATGAGCAAACTCTACCAAAGAAATAAGTTGCACCTGCACTACATGCAATTAGAGCAGGAAAGGTCCAGAAGAAACACAAAAATAAGAAACCGCAATTGGCTGCTAGGGGAAACAATCAAGGGAAAAGGAAGTCTAAGCTTGCTTATGCTCCTAAACCTAAGATTCCCCCTCCACCAAAGAAGGATAATCCAGCGAAGGACGCGGTCTGCCACCAGTGTGGTGATGTAGGTCATTGGAAGCGGAACTGTCCCCAATATCTAGCCGAGGTGCTGAAGAACAAGAAGCTATCTCAAGGAGCTAGCACTTCAGGTATCTTCACCATAGAACTATATGATTTTCCTAATAATACTTAGGTTTATGATACGGGTTGTGGTACTCACATATGTATAACTACTCAGGGTCTCAGGGGAAGTATAAAGCTGAAGCCGGGAGCTTTAAGTCTGTACGTGGGCGATGGTCATCGTGTAGCCGTTAAAGCTATTGGATCTTATCACTTGTGTCTCCCTAGTGGACTAGTTTTAATTTTACATAATTGTCATTATACTCCCTCTATCACTAGAGGAATCATTTTAGTTTTCCATTTGTATGACGATGGTTTTATTAACCGTTTTGAGAATAATACAATTTTAGTTTCTAGGAATAATGTTGTTTATTTTAGTGCTATTCCAAAGAATGGTATCTTTGAAATTGATTTGTCTAATTCTAATACAAATAATTGTTCTATGTATGTTGTTAGCAATAAAAGATCCAAGACAAACTTGGACTCGACTCTCTTGTGGCACCGTCGTCTTGGACACATTAGCAAGAAACGTATAGAGAAGTTGTAACATGATGGACTTGTTAATTCAACTGACAAACAGTCTTTTGATAAATGCGTTTCATGCATGTCTGGAAAGATGGCACGAAAACCTTATACACATCAAGTGCAAAGGGCTAAAGATCTACTTGGTTTAATACACACCGATGTTTGTGGACCATTTAGAATTGTGTCAAAACAAGGAGCTAGCTACTTCGTCACTTTCACCGACGACTTTAGTCGTTACGGTTATGTTTACTTGCTGAAACATAAACATGAAGTATTTGAAACTTTCAAAGTGTTTCAAAAGGAAGTAGAAAATCAACTCGGAAAGACCATTAAATCGCTACGTTCTGATCATGAAGGCAAATATATGAGTCAAGAGTTTTGGATCATCTAAAGGAGCATGGGATAATTGCCCATCACACTCCTCCTTACACACCACAATATAATGGCGTGTCTGAGAGGAGAAATAGAACCCTACTAGATATGGTTCGCACCATAACGAGTCAAACAACTCTTCCAAAGTCCTTTTGGGATTATGCCCTTAAGTCTGCTGCACGCATTCTCAACATGGTTCCAACTAAAAAGGTTGAAAAGACACCATATGTAATATGGCATGGGCAAGCCCCTAAGCTGTCTTACTTAAAAGTCTAGGGTTGTGAGGCACTTGTTAAGAGAGATACTCTTACCAAACCTGGCAAATTAGAACCCAAATATCTTAAGTGTATCTTCATAGGATACCCAAAGGAAACAATGGGTTATTCTTTCTACTACCCACCTGAGAACAAAATATTTGTTACTCGGAATGCTGAATTCCTAGAGAATAGTCTTATGACTCAAGAAGCAAGTGGGAGTTTAGAAGATCTTGAAATAATTCAAGAAGAAGATACGCACCCTTCTGTTAACACTAGCTTACATCATGATGAGGATGATCAAGAAATTGATAAACCTCAAAGTGATATCAATCCCATTCGTAGGTCTACTAGGACACGATGTGCCCTAGATTGCATGTATTTATACATCGATGCTGAGGAGCATGAGTTGTGGGATCTTAATGAACCCACTAACTACAAAGCTGCAATATTAAATCCTGAATCTGAAAAATGGCTAGATGCTATGAATGTGAAAATGCAATCTATGAAAGATAACGAAGTTTGGGACTTAGTTGATCTTCCTCCTGGTAGTAAAACCGTTGGTAGCAAATGGATCTTCAAAAAGAAGACTGACATGGATGGAACTGTACACACCTATAAAGCTCGTCTTGTAGCAAAGGGATTCACTCAAACCTACGGGGTTGATTATGAAGAAACCTTCTCTCTTGTTGCGGACATTTGAGCTATTAGGATTCTTATAGCCATAGCTTCATTTTATGACTATGAGATTTGGCAAATGGATGTCAAAACTACCTTCCTCAATGGACATCTTTCCGAAGAAGTCTATATGGTGCAACCTGAAGGTTTTGTCAATCCAAAATATCCAAACTGAGTATGCAAGCTAAAACGTTCCATGTATAGACTTAAGCAAGCATTAAGGCAATGGAATAAATGATTTGATGATGAAATTAAGAAATTTGGATTCACTTAAATTCGTGATGAGCCATGTGTATATAAGAAAGCTAGTGGGAGTAATGTTACTTTCCTGATCATGTATGTCGATGACATATTAATTATGGGAAATCACATTCCAATGTTACAAGATGTAAAATCCTACCTTGGAAGGTGTTTTGCTATGAAAGATCTAGGGGAAGCTGCATATATTCTTGGAATCAAGATCTACAGAGATAGATCAAAGCGGTTAATAGGTTTGTGTCAAAGTGCTTATATTGATAAAATCTTAAAAAGGTTTTACATGGAGAATTCCAAACGTGGAAGTATCCTCGTGTAAGAAAAGCTAAAATGGAGTAAATCTCCAGGTGCTTCAACACCCGCTGAGGTGAAGCGCCTGCAAAATATACCATATGCCTCAACTGTGGGATCTATTATGTATGTTGTAAGATGCACTCGCCCTGATGTTGCATTCGCTCAGAACATAACAAGCCGATTTCAACAGAATCCAGGTGATCCTCATTGGACTGCTGTTAAGAACATTCTAAAGTATCTTCGTAATACTAAAGATATGTTTCTTGTTTATGGTGGTGATATAAAACGAGAGCTCAGGGTTTCTTGCTACACTGATGCTGGATATCTGAAGGATGCTGACAACCTAAAGTCTTAGACTGGATATGTATTCATTTTAAATAGAGGTGTTATGGACTGGAAAATTACAAAGCAAAGCATCTTCGCAACTTCATCTGCAGAAGATAAGTATATAGCTGCTTACGACGCTTCAAAGGAAGCAGTCTGGATTAGGAAATTCATTTATGGGCTTGGCGTTGTTCCCATAATTGAAGAACCTAATAACGAAGCAATTACTATAGCTAATGAATCAGCAATCACTAAAGGTGCTAGACATTATCGTGCCAAAGTTCATTACCTTCGTGAAGTTATTGAATTGGGGGACGTTAAGATAGAAAAAGTTCACACATATGACAACTTAGCTGACCCTTTTACTAAGGCGTTACCTTTGGCTAAGCATTCAATACATACTCAGAATATAGGAATGCTTCTAGCTAGTAGTCTCATGTAAATCTATGTTTTATTAGTATTTGGATAATTGAGATTGTAAAACAATTTTTATTTTCTGATGAATAAAGATACTTGGTGTTTGTTTTTCATTCATATAATAATTGTTATCTTATATTTGCATGTTTAATCCGTGAATGATATCATCATTCTAAATATGTCCATTGTCGGTTAACAATATGGAATATTGTTACATAAGGCACAAAACAAATGGGGGAGTATTGGTTTTGATGATTTTAAATATATGGTTTGTTCCACAAACTTTATATGTTATATTCAAAGGGATGATGAAATATTAGACACCCCAAACTTTGAATATTTACTTTTGGATCCTTGTCATGAGTAAGATATCAAAAATGGTTAAATAAGTCATCCTTAGACTTGAGATGTAAGCTAGTTCTATATCACTTTTTGGTTATAAGTCAAACGTTATCCTGAAAAAGGGTTTAGTTCATAGTGTCATTAGAGGAGAGGATTTTCTTGGACGTGATCTTTAGCTGAAAGTGATGTGAAACAACATCCACAACACTTGTATTCAATAAAGAATTTGTTCCTCTACTTGATTTGTGCTAAATGATACCATGGGCCCTTGATGCATATTTTATTTTAAAATATATTTTTACCAAGTTTTAAATTTTAAAGCGCGGATCTACCTGGCAGCGTTACATAACGGGTAGAGAACTCCGTTTCGTGGTGGGTGTTGATTATTAGAATGTGTAAATCCTGGAGGTCGTCCCAAAGATTAATGAGCTACGTTTGTAATTAGTTTAATTTGAAATGTCACGTTTATAAAATGGTTTTAGAATTGATTTGAAATAAATAACAATAAAATAAATAACTGGAAATTAAAAGAGTTAGAGATATCAAGAGAGAATGTGCTAACCTAGTTACTTCATTACTATTGTTATAATAACTTTTTCTTGTGCAATGTTAAACTATGGTTTCATTAGCAGTTTCTAAGGTTGATAGACTTGAGTATGCATATGTAGTCTATCCTATACTTCCTGCGATTCCAAATTAGTGTGAGTAGTGTAGTTTTAGTAAATCCAAGGTCGTCCCAAGAGCTAAATGGCAGTTACAAATATGAGCTTAAGTTGGTTGTCACATTTTAAAAGCTGTTTTGATGAAAAGAATAAACCTTAAATTGAAATGAACTAGGTACGAAAGAAGATAAGGAGATACGGTCCTAATTACTTATTAATTGACTTAATGATTCACTTATTCTACTTAATGTGAAAGAAAGGATTGAATGATCATCTAATCCTCAATTATCTCGCAAATCCCAGCCCTTATAGTAGCAGGGATTTTGTCCTACTGGTCATGGTGAGCGAGCATCATATTTGGCATTCTTATGGTCAAAGTAATATAACCAAACAGATAACCACAATTAACAAGAAGTAAATGAATCATAATGATAATTAATAAGATAAGCTTAGCCAAAAACTGTAATCATACAATCAATATTATCGTAATGAAAGCATGATAATCGAACCAAACTAGTATGATGATGATGATGATCAGGATCGAATTCTTCCTTCTTAAAACGCTGGAGAGTGCTAAAAAACGACTTGAGGAGTTGTCCCAATCGTCCCCTCAGATGGGAGGGATAAGGATAATCCTAAAAGCTGAATTCGGCTTCTATTTATAGGTTTTGAACTTGTTACGGCGCAACCAATAAAGGTGTTACGCCGTAACCTTCATACACGGCATTCCATAATTAAGCAATTGTTACGGCGTAACCAGATATGGCGTTACCTCGTAACCTTCAAACAATTTTCATACGTACGTGATCTTCATTCCATATTTGTGGATCTTCATGGTTATGGCGTAACCATAAAGGGTGTTACGCCGTAACTCTATCTTTGGTAAGATTTCTTTCTAAATACATGTTTACGGCGTAACTAGATATGGTGTTACGCCGTAACGTTGTCCTTGATCTTCATAATTGCTTAACATATGTTACGGTGTAACCATTTTTGGTGTTACGCCGTAACATTCTTCAGATAATTACACTTTAAGCCCTTTTTCCCATGTTTCTTGTCATTTCATGCATTTCACCTGAAAACTACAAAATGATAGAAAATATCTCGTTTTCGAGTATTAGTGAAACATTTGCAGGTAATATAGGGGGTATTTTGCCACTAAAAAGTATTAAATATTTGATGTTATCAAATATCCCCCCACTTGACTTCTGCTTGCCCTCAAGTAGAACCTGTTAGAACATTTCATAAAAAGATTTCTCGAGAATAACTTCAAGAAATGAATCTATAAAACTCTTATGCTAGAAAACATCAAAGCCGAACACCTCACGAAAAGGGGATAAAAAGTCACTCAACTCTCCACTAGTCTAAGTGTTTCATTTTCGGGGTGATCGCTCAATTGCACAGTCATAGCATGTATTCTATCATAAGCTTGGAAAGTACACAAATCTGCACTAGTTAGAATTAGGGTCTAAATAATTTTTGAAGGCAACAAGGGTAATATAGTTTTAAAGGGTGATAAAGGGGTTAGGATAGATATGGCATACACATTTAATGGTTGTTAATAAAAACACAAAACAAATAGTCTAAAGTAATCTAAGGTTTTCATAACTAGCTACTGTCCATTCATAGGTCCAAGAGTCTAAGTCTGAAAATCTGATCTTCAATAATGGGCTACTAGCTCCATTCTTCATAAGTATTGGGATGACTTGGTGTAATAATGGGCTACTAGCTCCATTCTTCATAATTATTGAGATGTCTTGGTGCAATAATGGGCTACTAGCTCTATTTTTTTATTTTGCACCATCTTTACATTTTTTTAGCACATGGTCCGCTTTTTGTTGCACCCTCTTTTCTTCATTTTCTTCATGATAAATATGCAAATGCTACATGAGTTTATATCTTTAATTATTTCCCCTACAACATCCGATATTATGCGCGCATCCTCCTAATTAAGATAAACAACGTCAAAAGTGATGATACAGGGGGGTCTTTATAGATCATAACTGATTAGTCTTCCATGAATGCATAAAATTTTCGTTCTTATTTCCCCAAACCAAGGACTTAAGTAGCCAGAGATTTCAACACAAAGAAAATAAAGACTACAAGGTAGGCTAAGGTGAAATGGTGTAACGAAACATATAGAGTAGTGGTGAAAACATAGATTGGTTTAAAAGGGTGATCTAGAGGCATCTTGCAGTAATAATGAGTAACAAAAAAGGGTTTATCACGAGAGGTCGATAAGTCAGTGTAACGAGTCGATAAACACACACATAGAGGTTATTTTAGGTGATTTCCTAAGTGTTTCCTTCTTGAACTATCTATTCCTGCTAATCAATTAGGTCTCGAAATGATACATGCCAAGTTCTAAAGTCTACAATACTACCGACACACTTAATATTTTGGTAGATTTTTGAGTAATATGATGGAAAGGGAATATTAGGCTTAAATCTCACCAAGTAATAATAAAGGGTAATGTGCATTCGGCAAAGATTAATTCTAGTTATTTAAGAAAAAGTTGTCAAAAATTTTAAAATTGGCATAATTTTCAAAGAAAACTAGAAAATCAAAGGCAAAACATACGTCAAGTATTAATTCTACTCCCATCCCCCTACTTGATTTGTACAATGTCCTTATTGTACATTAAGAAAATGAAATAAAAAGGAAAAAGTAGAATTAAGACAAGAAACTCCCTGAGCATTGCTTTGAGATTTGAAATTTGGCGAAAATATTTTAGATTATCTCCGTCTCCCCGCAAGCTCTTTATCCCCTGTGATCACAAAAACAAACTAAAGCATAAAATAATTCTACAAGAATTATGAAGTGTACAGGAAATACAAACCTAACTCACTTTCGTAGGAATTACAGTTGCATTTAGCATATGCAACAAGCCTTTTAAACCACTTGGTGGCCCAAGTAGACGAATTTAGTCTCGTGAGGGCTTCCAGAGAACATACCCACAAAGTCCATTTACGTATACAAGGTTTAGACATGTGTAAAACTTAAATTCTAAGATTTCAGAGGGAGGTTACGGCGTAACTCCGGTGGTTAGGTCGTAATTAAGTGGTACAAATTTTATGTTTTAAGGCGTTACGGCGTAACCACAAAATGGATTACGTCGTAACTACAATGGTTACGGCGTAAACTAAATTCGTTATGTCGTAACTGCTGCAGATTCATCAAGGTTACCACATGATTATGAGTCGAGCCGGTCTTGATAATTGCCTCCTAGCTTCTGGATTCTGCAAAACAAAGTAAGAAACATGCAAACCAACTAATGCAAAAAGGAAATTTCATTAAATAAAGGAAGGGTTGTCTCCCGACAAGCACTTTTGTTTATTAACGAGTCTTTAAGTTAGACTTGTGCTCATTCTACGTTTTGTTGTTTTCTACTTCCTTTCGGATCATTTCATTAAATTTAGATATGTTCTTCCTTCCAAGAGGTAAAACATTATCCAAGTCTTTGGAAACACAGACGAAACTTTGTCCACCTTCAAATGAGTACTTCTTAACCTCGAAAGTTTCTACTTGTACTTCTGGTGGATGATAGTCTTCGTCCTCTATTCCCATTTCCTCACGCTCTTCATTTTCAAACTCATGATTGTGCCACCCAAAATTTTTATTATGCACTTGGTTACAATATTCCCATATGTTATCGAGAATGTGTCCTTTCTTGCCTATTCTAAGTTCGTACTCATCAGCTAGCTTATCGATTTCTAAATTGAATTCCCACTTGTAATCATCAAAGCTCCTATAGGTCGGGTTATTTACAATAGCTGAGTCATCTTGGAAACAATCAATTAACCATAATTTTAATAGTGCTTTTTTCACAGGTTCACTAATGTCAGTATGCCCGACCTTAATCAATGTCCATTCCCTAAAGGTATAATCTCTAGGTCTCGGTTTGTTTGATTCTTGAGAGGATACTTCGGATGAGGGACTAATATCACACCATTCAGCGTATCTATTGTCCCAAACAAAGGCACTGGTTTGGCTTTTTCCGTATTTTGCTAAAAGGAAATCAGGAAAGGATAGTCCTTTTCCATTTATATTTCTTCTCTCATTATCATAGTTGCAGTACCAAAACCTTAAATTCCCAGTTTTAGGACACCGCCCACAGATTTCTAACCCTACGGCATCACACATTTTTTTTTGTTGGGGTCACAGAATGCCACATTTTGGTTTGTTCCTTGATATTCTATTTTATAGGGTTACAGAAGTGTGCTCTAGGAACATTCTCATCTAAATTAATTTTCTGTTTCTTATGCTTTCGATCACCTAAGTTTGGGGACCTATTGTCTCAGTTACCTGACTCTTCGTAATCGATTTGATTATTACTCTGGCAGGGGATGAGGGTCTATTAATTAGGCCAAAATTAACCATGAAATTTTTTTTCACTAGGATTCGTATAATTATGATCTTCTCTCATTACATCAAAGCTTATTCTATCCTTATTAATCCCCAAAGAAAATTTTCCAGCGAAGACATCTATTTCCGCATGAATGGTAGCCAAAAAGGGTCTCCCTAGAATTGTAGTTTCAGAAGGGGTGTTGTCAATGATTACGAAATCAGAAAGGAATAAGAATTCATCAATCTTCACTAGAACGTTTTCAACTATCCCCAAGGGGTGCCTTTTTAGACATATCTGCCATTTCACAAAGCATATTTGTTTTCTTAAGATTGGTAAGATGTAAGTGTTCAAATATACTCCTAGGCATTACATTAATACTAGCACCTAGGTCAGCCATCGCATAAAAATTAAATTTACCGATCATGTAGGGGAGTGTGAAGCTTCCTGGATTTAATTCTTTGGGTGGCATTTGGTGTTGTAGGGTATCAGGAATATCACTTTTAGTTTCCTATATGAAGGACACTCCATGGAGTTTGTTGAGCACAAATGTTTCTTGATTAGCTGTAACTATTTTAATTTGTCCTAAGGATGAGTTAGGGGTTTTATTCGAGTGGATTTCCTTAGTTAATTGTTCGATCTGGGTCTCTAAATTCTTGAGCGAGGCGCTTTGGTTCCTAGTGTTAATCTCGGCATTTTTTTGAAGTTTCTTAATCCACACCTCCATTTCGGTACTTCTTCGTACAGATTCCTCTTGATGCTTAGCTAATAGTGTTAGCCTTAAAATATTGAGCCGAACATGAAGTTCGTTCATTATGAATTTTAGTCTCGGTCAATCAATTAGTTAACGTTGTAATAGGAAAGTATCGAGAATCGGGCTCGATAGTTAATCTAATATTGTATATGTTTCGTGTTTAATCCCAAGCAAAACCCGAGCCCGGGTCCTAGTCAAATATACTGAACGTCACTTAATGTGTCGGGGGTATTAAGTAACTTTTCCACCTAGGAAAAGTTAGGAGTTGATTTCATTTCTAAATAATTCTTTTTCTCATTTCTCTCTTTTCTCTCTAACCTCTCTCTTGTTTCTCTCTCTAGAAATCATCTCTCTTTCTATATTTCTTGATCGATTCGTGGTTCGTTATATGAAGTGGAAGTGATAATTGGGATCCTACAATTGGCATCACAAACACATAATTA
>BQNB010064171.1:0-10870 GCA_026074375.1 Tanacetum coccineum
CTCGAGTACAAATTTTTCAAGAATTTCTTAGTAAATTTAAAAACTTTCAAATAATTGTACTCGGCACCATCTTATAATCCCCCAGATATCCAAAATATCAAGGGATTAACATTTTGGATAAGGGGAGAAAATGTGATTAACCTGGACTTAATGTATATTGACAGAAGTGATCAAATAAAATGGTTTCAATGCACTCCACACCTAGCATGTACTACGATTACGATGCACATGTTAAGGGGGAGCTTTTAGTGATGATGAAAAACTCTCAAAGTGTAAAATCTTTTGATATTTATATCAAACACTTTGATTGAAATTTTCAATGTTTTTGGAAGGATTGTGATGTAATACCCAAAAGACCGACCATGTTCTTAAATTTATGAAGTTATAAGGCGGTTAGGCTTAGGTATTCAAATCCCATGATCCAGCCAGAACCGGAGGGATCTACCCAGGGATATCCACTAGTTAGTGTAGAAGTCCTTAGGTATGATTAAAAAGGAGAAAATGTGAGAATAGGGAATAATGCCGACTGAGACGGAGCTAACACTGGAACAAACCCAACAAGGTGTTAGTTATGAAGTCTTGGTAAGCATTGAAGGGGTTGAAGAATGAAAAAGAAATGTAAGGATAAAGGGTGAAAATAAAGAAGCCCTCCATACACTTAGGCAGAAACCGGGTCAATACATATGCTGTCAGAAACACTTAGGTGTAGTCTGACATTGAAGACAGTCATGGATCCAGTGACAGAATGCACCAAACCCTCCACAGCCACTCAAAGTCGGAAAGACTGTTGTTTCAAAACTCACGGAGATACACTTCATTTATATTGACTTTCTCACTCACGAAGTGAGCTTGATATTGAAAAGGTCGGCACCTCAGCTCAGCCTATACGATCACAAAAATTAAAAGTGCAAATTGTGTCTAGAGCCAAAAGAGAATCATCCATTATCTATTAGGGACACTTTTCTTAATTAGTTGTTATCTCACAACAATGTGAATATCATGTTTTTCATTAGAGTCCTACGGTGGGATGGCAAGATCTTTTGATTTTGCAAGAACATCTAGAGTGAATTCATTCACAATGAAGATGGAAATCTGCTTGAGTCCAACATCAAAACAGCTCTATGGTAGGTAACTTGTCGATTAGTTATGAAACAAACACTTGTGAAAATGGAAAGAAACGATTGTGCGATTCTATAGTTAGCAATCAAAATTGTTCTAGATATGGATTGACGATTGATGACGAATTTTGAAGATGATTAACCACTCTCGAACTTATGTGTCAACAAACCACTTTAGCAAGTGACACGTTGATTGATTTTCATATTGATTTCTTCTAATCAATTCGGTGAGATAGTAACTTCACAGAGATTCATCCTTTCGTGCTGTCTGCTTTGAGTCGTTATCGATAATGAGTACATGCTTGAGTACAGATGATATAATATTATGTGTTAGAAAGAATTCTTACTACAGCTGGAAAATCCCTGTCAGAAGATTCTTCTTAAATTGAATCCTCTTCGATCACAGGTCGATCCTCACGGATTTTGATAGGTTACTCCAAACTCTACACCTGGGCGCGATTGACAAAGCCATATTCGTCCTCCCGCTTTATGCTAATGTTTTATGCAGGCGATTTAAAAGATGGTAGTGGAGTGGGTTCCTGGCTTCCAGCTGGCTCACAAGATCCACTAGCCACTTGCTATACCGACCGAAAAAACATAAAGACATCATGAAAGCTCACAAAGTACTCGCTCGTTCAAGACTTCCGACTACTCTGACTACCGTTACGTCTTTCTTGAAGTGCAAGACTTTTGCTACTCTAATATCGTACGTCTTTCTTGAAGTGACAAAGTATTAAAGTCAAAGAATTTCAAAGAAGTTTCCATCACTCTGATACCAAACGTCTGAATGTCTTTCTCGAAGTGACAAAGTGTTAAAGTTAAATAATTTCAAGAAAGATGCAACATTAAAGCTTTTCAAGTCAACAAATGAATGGTATGAGCATGTCGGTCCAGATTATATTTGGTTAATGATCTCAAGTGGCTCAAGATCACAATGTCAAATACAAGTTCAAGGAACAAGCTCAATCCTAAAGTCAATGATCACTACAACATATTCACAAGAGAAAGTCAAGAGTACGAGCTAAAGACTAAAGATGAAGCATAGTATGCTAGGTTTAAAGTTTTGTAAAATGGAGTGACCTCCCTTAGGGGGAGATTGTTGGAAACACAAAAAGTGTCGGTCACTTCCAAGTTGTAACAAGTCTTAGCTCGTAGTTAGTGAAAGGATTAGATTAGTTATCTAGTCCGGCCCAAGGCCTATGGGAAGTCCATCATAGCCCATGGCCGGCCTCCATGTACTATATAATCCCTCTCCTAGCATTGGAGAGGGGTTGGTTGTTGGTTGTTCCATTTTACCACATTCCATTTTATATAATTCATCCATTTTCCATCCAATTTCTCTCTAACATCACAACCCACATCTCACTCTTGTTCTTGGTTTGATCATAAGATTACTAGTATTTTACATATATAATAAGTACTTATATATATATTAAACGCTATTATTATAAGATATTTATGTAAGCAGGTAAAAGCACATAGGATCACATACTGGTTATAGCCCAGACCTAGATATACTACCTGGTTCTCTATAACCTTGGCTCTGGATACCAATCTATCACACCCCCAAACGGGGCCTAGTCGGAAACATGTGTCCGGGGGTGTGACGTCATAATATACAGCACACAAGATACAAAGAACGACCTCTAAGGGTACGTTTAGAAAATCCAACATCGTTTCATTAATTAAAATAGTTAAAGTTTTACATAGGCCCAATGATAATATGCGGAAGCGAATAAAAGGTTTTAAAGTTTGACAACGATGTTAACATAGATAATAATAATTCTTGAAAATCGGTCCAATGCAAGGCTACACCATAAAGCAAGCAAAGACATCCACAACTAAACACCCTGAGAAAAAACATGCTAAAACGTCAACATAAAGTTGGTGAATTCATAGGTTTGCATTTAATATTAAAAGTGGACCACAAGTTCACAGTACGCACGTGACAGTTATAGGAGATACAACTTCACATAAAAGCATTTACGTTTGCGCTAAGCTCATGACACTGAAGCTCAATTTAAAAGGAAGCATATTATATGCCAAATAGAATTACTCGCCCTAAAGGTATTTCTGAACCAGATAACCTATTTTGATAATACGACCTGGGTAATATATCCGTTTTATTGGGTAGGCCCAATCGGGTATGTGTGCGCACTCACCGGATAGGGATAATTAGTCCCAATAGATCTATTTATAACACTCATGCTTACTTAACCAGTCAGTCGGTCAATAAATTAACGGTTCATGATAGTTCAGGCATTAATGGTCTATTGCTACTTATGGCAAGCACGTAATCAGCACCAAAAATCTTTTGTGAGAAAAAGGAAACGTAAAGTAACTGTGTCCATAGTTTAAAAACAAGCAATGTTTCTCACCACAATTAGTAAAGTAAAAGTTGTAAAAAAAATAAGGGCT
Source organism: Tanacetum coccineum (assembly GCA_026074375.1). NCBI lineage: Eukaryota > Viridiplantae > Streptophyta > Magnoliopsida > Asterales > Asteraceae > Tanacetum > Tanacetum coccineum. Next base: position 3,537 of record BQNB010064171.1, read on the forward strand.
ATGAACTCACCCTTAAGCAGATGGGCAAATGGATCAATCACTAGTAAAGATGATTATAGAAATCTCCCAGCCTTGCGATCCTAGAATTCACGTCTCAGAAACAGGATGGTATGCCAAGTATTGCACATATGTTATCACCAAGTTTAACATCATGTGTGTTTGCTTTAGTTTGATTATCAAATCATGATGAAATAAAATCATATAGCTTTTCGCTAAGTTTTGGCGTTTAACCAAAAATTACTATTTTTAGTAAGTTTCTATTTTAGGAAAGTTGTTAGTTTTAAAACGTTAATGAGGTCCATAGATTTATTAAGTTTTCTATATTTTCAAAAACGCACTAACTAACCTTAATCGCTTAACTTCTATGTCTGTTTCACTAAATTTTTACCGAACTTACTATTTTAGTAACTTTAACACTTTTCTTAAAATATGTTAACGACGTCTTTAAACGGTACTAATCAATAAGTATGTGTTACTATATGTTCGATTGGTGTTTAGTTAGAAAGTCAAAAATGTACGAAAGTGTCGAAAAAACCCATTTTTCTATTCACTTCAGCATTTATTCATTCGGTTTAGACGAAAAATTTTGTTTCAAGTTTCATTTGGTTATGACTTAGCGTTTCTTTAAGTCCGATTTTAGTGTGCGATATAAGAAAAACTATATATTCGAAACAAGCTCTCCAAAAACTACTTTTACGCCTAATGAAAATATTTTTAGGTCGACCAAAACACCAAAACCATTTTGGATCAGCAAGCACTTTTTGTCACAAAATACGCCACAACCAAAATCCCACCAATACTTCACAATAGTTGCCTATCTAACCCTAATTTCATTCACAAACTTAATCAATACCAAAAACCGTCACTAAGACTAACCTATCCCTTCATTCTCATGTTCGCAACTCTTCTTTCGGAATCTCATCTCACAATAAACATTAATTTATTTAATAGGTGAAACCAATGTAGGCATCATATTAGAAATATTGTTTTATAATCTTTCAAAAATTAAAACACAACATGAGGGTTGTATGGGATCTTTTGAACATATAAGAAGAACATAAGTAAACCACAAATAAATGCTTCAAGACATTTAAAGAAATGAAGAAAAAGTTGAGAAATCACAAGATCTTTACCCCAAAATAATAGATCTATAAAACCAACAACAATTTGAAAAACCCTAACTTAGATATTGATGATAAACTTTTAAACCAAAGAACCAATACTTCAAATCACCTTAGATGTTCTTAGAAATGAACCTTGTATGCTTAGATTATGCAAGAAATTAAAGAAAATGGGAACCCTATATGGGTGTTTGTTGGCTGTAGGCTTCAAGAAGAGGTGCGGGAGAGAAAGAATTTTTTGGAGGCTTAAAAATGATTATGAAACCCTAAGTTGTGATATGTGATGCTATTTTATTGGTGAATCATAGGTTTTAGGTAATGAATAATAGGGTATCATGTGACCAACATCATCTCAACAAAGTGTGTGTTGTTCTGCTTGTTGGCCGATCTAACCACAAGGACCATGGTTCATTTTTTTAGTCTTGGTTCATTATTAGGTGCATAAGTTGGTCAAATGAGGTCTAAGTGTGTAAGTATCATTTGTCTTGGTTACTTGAGGTATGTGATGAGGAAAGGACCCTTCATGTGTCATTTTCAAATACTTACATGGCATTAATAAGACAAGAAAATATGGTCTTTGATTTAATTTCAAGGTTCAAGGTGCATTTGGTTTGGTTTTAGGCGTCCAATATATAACAAGAGGGGAGGGTGAACGAAATTTTTGACTTATAAACATGAGATGGACGATAACTAAAGTTTACACGAAAAGATTTTGGGTTTTTGGGGTTCCGTTAGGTCAAAAACACGAAAAACATAATTTAAACGTTAAGACGTAAAAATAAATACCGGGAGTGATCGTAAACTACGAAACACTTATAAAAGATAAAATAACTCATATAATATCTAAATTAATCAAAATCCAAAGTCAGAACGCGTTCGATGACGTTTTTCAGATTTACGCGGGTTAACTTCCCGGTAAACTGTCGGATTCAAACGTAACATATAAAAGTCAAAAATAATGATCGGAAAAGTTTAAAATATTGACCTGAAATTCTCAGGGTGTGACATTCTTCCCCCGTTAAAGAAGCTTTGTCCTCAAAGCTTAAGACGTGGACTAAGGGTTAACGAAAATACGAGGGTATTTTTTCTTCATTTGATCTTCACGCTCCCAAGTAAACTCGGGCCCTCGTCTCGAATTCCAACGGACCTTCACGATTGGAATGCGGCTTTGCTTTAGCCGTTTAACTTCTCGATCCATAATTTCAACTGGTTCTTCAATGAAATTAAGCTTGTCATCAATCTGGATCTCATCCAACGGAATAGCTAGTGGTTCGTCTATGAAACACTTCTTCAAATTTGAAACATGAAAAGTGATATGAACTCGGCTCAACTTGAGCATTTAAAATTTGCACAGGAAGGTTCAGACCAATCGTCAAAACCAAAGCTCGAACTCGTAGAGGCTTAATCCGTTCCTTTCGGCTCAAGGCATCTGCCACCACGTTTGCATTTCCTGTATGACAACGAATCTCGTAGTCGTAGTCGCTCAACAGCTCCAACCATCTACGTTGTCTCATGTTCAACTCTTCTAATCTAGAATATGTTGTAAACTCTTATGATCAGTGAACACAACACATTTCGTGTCGTACAAATAATGTCTTCGCATTTTGAGAGCAAACACTACAGCTTCAAGCTCTAAGTCATGTGTAGTGTAATTCTTCTCATGAATCTTAAGTTGGCATGACGCGTAGGCTATGACCTTCTCCTTTTGCATCAAAACTACGCCCAATCCTTTACGAGAAGCATCACAGTAAACCACAAAGTTTTTACTTCCTTCGGGTAATGCCCAATTGGTGCACTACACAGTTTATACTTCATCAGTTGAATGCAAGCTTCTGCCTTTTCACTCCAATCAAACTTCACGTTCTTTTAAGTCAGCTTCGTCATAGGCTTGGCATTTTTTGAGAAACCTTTGATAAATCATCGGTAATAGCCACCAAGACCTAGAAATTTACGAATCTTTGTCGGAGTATTAGGCGATGCCCAATCCTTGATTGACTCAATCTTAGCCGGGGCGTCCACCGTGAATGCCTACGATCATCTATCAAGTGACTAAGAAATTGTACCTTCGAAGCCAAAATTCACACTTTGAAAACTTGGCGTACAATTCTCCTTCTTAAGCAACTCCAAAATTAACTTAAGGTGTTCTGCGTGCTCTTCTTCGCTCTTGGAGTAGATCAAGATGTCATCAATAAAAACGATCACGAATTTATCTAAGTACGGTTTACACACCCGATTCATCAAATCCATGAATACCGCTGGTGTGTTAGTCAGTCCAAACGGCATTACTTGAAACTTATAGTGACCGTAGCGTGTCCTAAACGCTGTCTTTGGAATGTCTTCCTCTCGAACTCTGAGTTGGTGATAACCAGATCTCAGGTCGATCTTAGAGTAGACTCTTGACCCTTGTAACTGATCAAACAAGTCGTCGATTCTCAAAAGTGGATATCGATTCTTCACAGTCAGCTTGTTCAGTTCACGGTAATCGATACACATCCGAAAAGATCCATCTTTCTTTTTGACAAACAAGACTGGGGCTCCCCAAGGTGAGGAACTCGGTCTTATAAATCCCTTGTCAGAAAGTTCTTATAGCTGAGTAGACAATTCTTGCAGTTTCGTTGGTGCTAATCTATACGGGGCGCGTGCCACAGGTGCAGCACCAGGGACCAAGTCGATTTGGAATTCAACTTGTCGCGTAGGCGGTAATCCAGAAAAATCTTTTGGAAAGACTTCCGGAAAGTCCCGTACAGTTGACACGTCCTCAAGTCGCTTCTCCTCCTGACTCGTCTTCGGTTTCCTTCTTCGTAACTTGTGCCAGAAAAATTAGGCAACCTCTCTTAATATATTTCTGAGTTTTAGTGCACGATATAATGCTCAACTTCGACTTCTCTCCTTTTCCGTCTCTATCACCTTGAACTATCAAAACTTCATCTCCATAGGGAATTCGCACAATCTTTTCATCACACACGGTCACCGCATGATGGTTCGCTAACCAATCCATGTCGATGATGATGTCAAAACTACCAAGTTCTACCGGCATTAGGTCAATATTAAATGGGTGACCTAACAATCCTAACGTACAACCTCTAAGTATGGTATTAGTTTCAGAAATTCTTCCGTCGGCTAATTCGACAGCATAGCTAACGTCTAAAGTATCGGGGGTTACATCAAGCAAAGTACTAAAAGTAGTCGACACGAAACTTATATTGGCGCCTGAATCAAATATCATAGTAGCATAATGGTTATTGAGAAGAAACGTACCCTTGACGACATTTGAATCGGGGTTAGCGTCTCCTCCAACCCGCACATTATGCTTTTCCTCTTGCTTCACCAACACCATTCTTGTTTCCAACCTTATTTCTACGGTTTGATCTTTCAGCTTTGGGCAATCACTCTGTAGTGTCCTTGCCTTCCACACTCGAAACAAGTTAAAACTCTCTGATTCACTACTTGACCCCTCATAGTAGAAGTAGTGGAATTTGTGACCTTACAATCCCGGGTCAAATGCCCAACCTTGTTACACTTCCCACATCTCACAGTGCAAGGCCCTTCATGATTAAAGCTTACACTTGTTACAGAGAGGCAACGGTCCATTATATGGTTTTCTCTTATTGTTGCCAGCCGTATAGGCTCTCGCCACATTCTGACCTCCAACATTTGGCCTTTTGAATAGTGGCTGCTGTCCACGGTTGTCTCTCTGATTGACCTCCAATCATTTTTGTTTCTTCGAATTCTTTCACACAACATATCCCTTCAACTTTTGATCCATTAAGTTGTTAGCAATTCGAACGGCATCTTGAAGTTTTGTAGGTTCAGCAGCAAATACATTCCTTTGGATGTTATCGGGGAGTCCTCCAATGAATTTCTCAACCCGATCCTCCTCATCGGGGACCATCTTGGTGCACATCATAGTCAACTCTTAAAATCTCGATAGTAATTATATACATCAAAACAAAGTAAGCATGTAGGACACATTATTACTGGTTATAAAACAAACACTAATTATACTACTTGGTTCTCTATACACCTTGGTCGGGATACCTTCTGTCACACCACCAAACAGGGCCTCGGGTCGGGAAACACCCGTGTCCGGAGGTCGTGACATCATCAATATACATCAAACATGATACAAAGAACGACCTCTATGGGTACGTTTAAAATCCAACATCGTTGCATTGATTAAAATAGTTAAAGTTTTACATAGGCCCAAAGATAATATGCGGAAGCGAATAAAAGGTTTTAAAGTTTGACAACGATGTTAACATAGATAATAATAATCTTTGAAAATCGGTCCAATGCAAGGCTACACCATAAAGCAAGCAAAGACATCCAAACTAAGCACCTGAGAAAAACATGCTAAAACATCAACATAAAGTTAGTGAATTTATAGGTTTGCATTTAATATTAAAAGTGGACCACAAGTTCACAGTACGCACATGACAGTTATAGAGATTCAAACTTCACTTAAAAAAGCATTTTACATTTGTGCTAAGCTATTGGACACCGACCTCAATTTAAAAGGAAGCATATTATATGCCAAAATAGAATTACTCGCCCTAAAGGTATCCGAACAAGATCACCTATTGAAAATCAGACATGGTATATATCCGTTTATCGAGAGCCCCGTGGGTAGTAAGCGCTACTCACCCGGATAGGGATAATTAGTCCCAAATAGATCTATTTATAACACTCACGCGTACTTAACCAGTCAGTCGGTCAAGAAATTAACGGTTCATGATAGTTCGGGCATTAATGGTCTATTCGCTACTTAGGCAACACGTAATCAGGAAAAAGAAACGTAAAGTAATTGTGTCCATATTTTAAAAAGAAGCAATGTTTCTCACCATAAAATAGTAAAGTAAAGTAAAAACGTGGGGGCTATTGAATTCTCCATTAGCAAGATGAGCAAATGATAAGCACGCAAGTAAAAGATGAATATAGAAAAATTAGACGCGACTAAAATAATAACGGCGTCTCAGAAACAAAACGGAAAGTTGTGGAAAGTTGCCAAGAATTGCACAATATGTTCATCACCAAGATACATCCATGTGTATTTGCTTTAGTTTGATTATCAAATCATGATGAAATAAAATCATATAGCTTTTCGCTAAGTTTTGGCGTTTAACCAAAAATTACTATTTTTGTGAAAGTTTTCTATTTAGAAAAAGTTTTTAGTTTATAGAACGTTAATACCTGGTCCCCTCATATTTATTAAGTTTCTCCTTATTTTTAAACCGCACTAACTAACCTTATCGCTTAACTTCTATGTCTTGTTTCGCTATTTTTACCAACCTTCTATTTTTAGTTACTTAAGTTTTTCTAAAATATTATTAACGACGTCTTTAAACGGATCAGCTATTCAATATGTATGTGGTACTCTATGTTCCTAAAATATGTTAACAACGTCTTTAAATGATACTAATCAATAGGTATGTGTTACTATATGTTTCGCTAGTGTTTAGAAAGTTCAAAAATGTTTGAAAGTGTTCGAAAACTCATTTTACTATTCACATCAGCACACAATTTATCCGGTTTTATCGAAAATGTTTCAAGTTCATTTGGCTATAACTTGGTCGTTTTACATCCAATTTTAAGTGCAATATATAAAAAAAATTAGGTCAACCAAAACCCCAAAACAAATTCTAGACAGCAAGCACTTTTTGTCAAAAACGCAACCAAAATCCACCAAAACTTCACAATAGTGCCTAATCTCCATTCACAACTAATCTACAACAAAACCACACCTAAGACTAACCTAATCCCTTCATTTCTATTGTTGCAACTCTCATTCAACTCTCATCTCACCACGAACATAATACTTAACTAGTGAAAATAAGGTAGCATCATTATTTATGAAATCTTGTTTTATAATCTTTCAAAAATGAAAACACAACATATGGATGAATGGATCTTTTAACATATAAGAAGAATGTAAGTAAACCACAAATAAAGATCGAAGATACTTACAAGAATGAAGAACAAGTAGAGAAATCACAAGATATATACCCTAAAATAATAGATCTATAAAAGCCAACAACAAATCTTGAAACCCTAACTTAGATCATGGAGAAAAACCTTGAAAACTATGATCAAACCTTTGGAACATCCTTAGATATGGTTAGAAATAAGACTGAAATAGATGGATCTTAGACAAAATCAAAACTATGGAATGTTGTTGGTGTTGTTTTTCTTGCCGTGACCCAAGAGAAAGAGAGG
>BQNB010064171.1:12528-35417 GCA_026074375.1 Tanacetum coccineum
GTTTAATTAAAGGATTTTGTTAACGTAAACCCTAAGGGTTGTTGTGAAGAGACTTTATTTTATTACAATTGTTTGCTAAACATAAAATTCAACAATTACAATCAAGTATCACTTGTGTATTCACTATTTTCGGAGCTGTCTTTACTTTTTTCAAGATTATCACTCAATTGGTTGCATTCATAGGTGGTATTGTAATAAGAATTATTTACTTAACTATAATCTAGGGTTTATTGTTAGCAAAATTATTAATTAAGTACAATAGGTTTATGTATAGGTAACAAAAAAGGAGGGTAGCGAAATCCTCTTGAACATCTCCAAATAACCAAAAAACAAAAAAGATAGAAAAAACTAAACATATTATGCAAACCATGTTAAAAATATTCGTTTAAAACACAAATTAACTATTGTTATGCTCTGAGAGATATGTCTAAGAGCTTATAATTAAGCTGTATAAACTCCTTAGACATTACTCTTCAGTATTAGTTTAGCTTTTAAAGATCAAATTAAAGAGATTTTAAACTTTAGTCTCCAAGGCGAATCATGAACCCATCACTTTTCGCCTTCTGAAGTGGTGCACCAACACGTCGAAGCTTGTGACCGCTTTGGCATAGTTGTAGTAGCTCATCCACGACATACTCGATCTCTTCATCTCCTTTAGTCTCTAAATCATCACTTATTTTCTTAGCTTTGTCAATTGTGTTTTTACCTATGTTACTAGCCACAACTTCATTCACAATCTCGGCTACCTTAGCCCCTATGAGCACGCCCTTATTGTTCCTTACCACCTCCTTCCCATCCCAATCTTCACCACCAATCGAGCATTGACGGGTTGATGGAGATGCATTGGCATTTCAATGATTAGAACACAAAATTTCATAGCTTCATTTACTGAGCTCTAACCACAGTGACTTATAATTCCACCTATGTTTTTGTGTCCAAGTATTTTTGCTTGCGGAGCCCACCCTTCGACCAATAAACCTATAGTTTTAACCTTTTCGACAAACCCTAATGGCAAAGCTTCTTTAATTGACATGTTGTTTTGTCCTTTTGGAAAACTTGGAACCCAAATGAAATTCTCATTGCTAATCTCCCAACCTAATGCTATTTGAGTCATATCGGCTTTAGAAAGAAAATACCCACTCCCAAAAGAAACAGAAATTGTGGATCCAGTGGTTTTGGTATCAAGCCACTAGATCACATTGTTTTGTTCCGAGTACAAATCAACAGAGTCGACCACAAGTGGACCCACCAAAACAACCATCTTACTAGTTAAACTAGAAAGTTAATCAACATATTTACTTTTGATCTCCGTAAAAGATTTCACACAAACAATACTTTTCCACCATTCAGCACCTTGCATAACACGATCATTATCTTTACGTCCATTAGCCGAGCTCTTAAAAACCTCTTTCACATTCTTTTTCTCATACTTACGATAGTATCATAAATCAAACGGAAAAGCAACATCTTGCTTCAAGTATGAAACATGTTAGCAACCATGGTAGCCATGGTAGCGCTAGTTGTAATAAACAACACATAAGGGATCCTCAAGACGCTAGCCGCCATCGGTGCCCAGTGCTATATCATATCATAAATCAACAAATCGTACTTTAAGATCGTCAAGATTTAAAAAAAACGCGGTTATCCGAGGTCAAAAGCTTTCTTGAGACTAGGCATAAGATGGAGAGGTAGACCATTAGTGTTGTTAAGTTCGGATGGAAGGTCGAGTAACGGATCAAGGTTAAGCTCTATGAAAGTGATCGACTGGTTCAATTGCACTCATTTAACAGATTGGAGATTAACAAAAGTCGAATAAAGGTAGATGTTGAAGAGAGATTTTTTGATAAGTTTTTTTGGCTACTTATAGGGAAGGTGAATCATGGCCATGGCCTAACTATGGGAACATAAAAAATTTTGCTATCTTCTATTGATCATGTTATTCACCATCATGTTTGCGAAATCAAAGTCAAAAGTTTTTAAATAAGATTGTTTTGGATCGATCGATGTTGTGAATATGTGTCGATTTATGTTGTGTTTGTTTAATTAAATGATTTTGATGACGACAACCCTAAGGGTTGTTGTGAAGAGACTTTATTTTATTACAATTGTTTGCTAAACATACAATTCAACAATCACAATCAAGTATCACTTGTGTATTCACTATTTTTGGAAGTGTCTTTACTTTTTTCGGGATTATCATTCAGTTAGTTGCATTCATAGGTGGTATTGTAATGAAAATTATTTACTTAACCATAATATAGGGCTTATTGTTAGCAAAATTCTTTGAATAAATATAGTAGGTTTATGTTTAGGTTACACTAAAGGAGGGTAGCCTAATCCTCTTGAACATCTCCAAATAACCAAAAAAAAAGATAGAAAAAACTGAACATATTATGCAAACCATGTTAAAAATATTAGTTTAAAATCCAAATTAACTCTAGTTATACTCTGAATAGACATGTCTAAGAGCTTATAATAAACTATTTAAACTTCTTAGACATTACTCTTCGGTATTAGTTTAGCTTGTAAAGATCAAATTAAAGAGATTTCAAACTTCAGTCTCCACAACGAACCATGAATGAATCATGAACCCATCACTTTTCGCCTTCTGAAGTGGTGCACTAACACGTCGAAGCTTGTGACCGCTTTGGCATAGTTGGAGTAGCTCATCCACGACAAACTCAATCTCTTCATCTCCTTTAGTCTCTAAGTCATCACTTATTTTCTTAACTTTGTCCCGTATGTTATTGCCTAGGTTACTAACGATAACGTCATTCACAATCTCGGCTAACTTAGCCCCCATAAGCACCCCCTTATTGTTCTTTATGACCTCCTTCCCCATCCCAATCTCAACCACCAACCGAGCATTGACGGGTTAGTCAAGATCCATTGGCATTGCGATGATTGGAACACCAAATTTCATAGCTTCCATTACTAAGCTCCAAACATAGTGACATACAAATCCACATATGTTTTATTTTCCCATTAATTATTTGCTTGTAGGACCCACCCTTCGACCAATAAACCTTTAGTTTTAACACTTTCGATAAACCCTAATGGGAAAGCGTCTTTAATGGTCATATTATTTTCTCCTTTTCGAAAACCTTAGAACCCAAATGAAATTTACATTGCTCATCTCCAAACCTAATGTTATTTGAGTCATATCGGTTTTAAAAAGAAAATACTCACTCCCCAAATAAACAAAAACGGTGGATCCAGTGGCTTTTGTATCAAGCCACTTGATCACACTGTTTTGTTCCAAGTCCACATCAACGGAGTCGACCACAAGTGGACCGACCGGAACAACCCTCTTGCTAGTTAAAATAGAATGATAATCATCATATTTACCTTCAATCTCCTTAAGAGATTTCACAAGAACAATATTTTTCCACCATTTAATACCTTGCATAACACGATCTTTATCTTTACGCCCATTGGCCGAGCTCTCAAGAATCTCTTTCGCATTCTTTTTCTCATACTTACGATAGTAAATCAAACCAAACGGAAAAGCAACATCTTGCTTGAAGTAAAGATGAAACATGTTAGCAGCCATGGTAGCACTAGTTGTAATACACAACACAGAAGGGATCCCAATGTCCTAGCCGCCACTAGCGCCCAGTGTTGTATCATGTCGTAAATCAACAAATCGGACTTTAAGATCGTCAAGATTACAGAAAACCGCAGTTTTCATAAGTCAAAAGCTTATTTTAGACTAGGCATAAGATGGAGAGGTAGACCATTAGTGCTGTGAAGTTCGTATGGAAGGTCGGGTAACAGATCAATGTTAAGCTCTATCAAAGTGATCGACTTGTTTACTTGCGCTCGTTTAACAGAGCCGAGATTAGCAGGAGTCGAACAAAGGTAGATGTTAAAGAGATTTGCTTGATAAGTTTTTTTGGCTAGTTCAAGGAAAGGTGAATCATGGGCATGGCCTAACCATGGGAACATCAAAACATTATGCTTTCTGCCATTGATCACGTTGTTCACCATCATGTTTGCGAAATCTAAATAGATTTTTTTTGAATATAATAGTTTTGGATTGATCGATGTTGTGAATTTGTGTCGATTTATATTGTGTTTGTTTAATTAAAGAATTTTGCTGATGACAACCCTAAGGGTTGTTGTTAAGAGACTTTATTTTATTACAATTGTTTGCTAAATATACAATTCAACAATCACAATCAAGTGTCACTTGTGTATTCAATAATTCTGGAATTGTCTTTATTTTTTTCAAGATTATCATTTAATCAGTTGAATTCATAGGTGGTATTGTAAAGAAATGTATTTACTTAACCATAATCTAGGATTTATTTTTAGCAAAATTATTAATTAAATTGAGTAGGTTTATGTTTAGGTTACACAAAAGGAGGGTAGCCTAATCCTCTTGAACATCTCCAAATAACCAAAAACAAAAAAGATAGAAAAAACTAAACATATTATGCAAACCATTTTAAAAATATTGGTTCAAAACCCAAATTAACTATAGTTTATATGGTGAAAAGATAGTCTATGAACTTTAATTACAGCTGTTTAAAAACTCCGTGACATTACTATTCGATTACTTGGTTTAGCTTTTAAAGATGCAAATTTAAAGAGTTTAAAAACATCAGTACTTCTACGTAGAACCATGAATGAATCATGTGGCCAAATCACTTTTCGCCTTCTAAAGTGGTGCACCAACACGTCGAATCTTGTGACCGCTTTGGCATAGTTGGAGTATCTCATCCATGACAAACTCGATCTCTTCATTTCCTTTAGTCTCTAAATCATCATTTATTTTTTAACTTTGTTCCTTACGTTTTTCCTAAGTGACTAGCCACAACTTAATTCACAATCTCGACTACCTTAACCCCATGAGCACGCCCTTATTATTCCTTACGATCTCTTTCCCCATCCAAATCACAACCACCAACTGAGTAGTGACGGGTTGGTCAAGATGCATTAGCATTGCGATGATTGGAACACCGAATTTCATAGCTTCCATTACTAAGCCCCAACCACAGTGACTTACAAATCCACATATGTTTTTTTTCCAAGTATTTTTGATTGCGAGGCCCACCTTTCAACCAATAAACCTTTAGTTTTTACACCTTTGAGAAACCCTATTGGAAAAGCTTCTTTAATGGTCATATTGTTTTCTCCTTTTAGAAACCTTAAAACCCAAATGAAATTCACATTGCTCATCTCCAAACCTAATGCTATTTGAGTCATATCGGCTCTAGAAAGAAAATACTCACTCCGCAAAGAAACAAAAATGGTGGATCCAATGGTTTTTGTATCAAGCCATTGGATCACACTGTTTTGTTCCGAGTCCACATCAACAGTGTCGACCACAAGTGGACCGACCGGAACAACCCTCTTACTAGTTAAACTAGAAAGATAATTAACATATTTACCTCCAATCTCCTTAAGAGATTTCACAAGAACAATATTTTTCCACCATTTAACACCTTGCATAACACGATCTTTATCTTTACGCCCATTAGCCGAGCTCTTAAGAATCTCTTTCAGTTTCTTTTTCTCATACTTACGTTAGTAAATCAAATCAAACAGAAAAGCAACATCTTGCTTCAAGCAAAGATGAAACATGCTAGCAGCCATAGTAGCACTAGTTGTATTAAACAACATACAAGGGATCCCCATGGATCTAGCCACCACTGGTGCCCAGAGTTGTATCATGTAAAAATTTAACAAATTGGACTTTAAGATCGTCAAGATTTCAGAAAATCATGGTTTTCATAGGCCAAAAGCTTTCTTGAGACTATGCATTGGAAGGTCGGGTAACGGATCAAGGTTAAGCTCTATGAAAGTGATTGAATCCTTCACTTGCGTTCGTTAAACAGAGCCTAGATTAGCAAGATTCGAATAAAGGTACACGTGGAAGATATTTGTTTTGATAAGTCTTTTTGGCTAGTTCTAGGGAAGGTGAATCACGGCCATGGCCTAACCATGAGAACATCATAATATTATGCTTTCTGCCATTGATCATGTTGTTCACCATCATGTTTGCGAAATTTAAATAAAAAAGTTTTTGAATAAGATTGTTTTGGATGGATCGATGTTTTGAATTTGTGTCGATTTATGTCGTGTTTGTTTAATTAAAGGATTTTGCTAACGAAAACCTTAAGGGTTATTGTTAAGAGACTTTATTTTATTACAATTGTTTGCTAAATATACAATTCAACAATCACAATTAAGTGTCACTTGTGTATTCACTATTTCTGGAATTGTCTTTACTTTTTTCAAGATTATCATTCAATCACTTTCATTCATAGGTGGTATTGTAATGAAAATTATTTACTTAACCATAATATAGGGCTTATTGTTATCAAAATTCTTAATTAAATAAAGTAGGTTTATGTTTAGGTTACACAAAAGGAGGGTAGCCTAATCCTCCTGAACATCTCCAAATAACCAAAAACAAAAAGATAGAAAAAACTGAACATATTATGCAAACCATGTTAAAAATATTAGTTCAAAATCCAAATTAACTCTAGTTATACTCTGAAGAGACATGTCTAAGAGCTTATAATAAACTGTTTAAACTCCTTAGACATTACTCTTCGGTATTAGTTTAGCTTTTAAAGATCAAATTAAATAGATTTCAAACTTCAGTCTTCCCGACGAAGCATGAATGAATCATGAATCCATCACTTTTCGCATTCTGAAGTGGTGCACCAACACGTCGAAGCTTGTGACCTCTTTGGTATAGTTGGAGTAGCTCATCCACAACAAACTCGATCTCTTCATCTCAATTAGTCTCTAAATCATCACTTATTTTCTTAGCTTTGTCCCTTATGTTGTTGCCTAGGTTACTAGCCACAACTTTATTCACAATCTCGGCTACCTTAGCCCTCATAAGCACGCCCTTATTATTCTTTACGACCTCCTTCCCCATCCCAATCTCAACCACAAACCGAGCATTGACGGGTTGGTCAAGATGCATTGGCATTGCGATGATTAGAACACTGAATTTCATAGCTTCCATTATTAAGCTCCAACCACAGCGACTTACAAATCCACCTACGTTTTTTGTCCAAGTATTTTTGCTTGCGGGGCCCACCCTTCGATCAATAAATCTTAAGTATTAACACTTTCGACAAACCCTAATGTTCATATTGTTTTCTCCTATTGGAAACCTTAGAACCTAAATGAAATTCACATTGCTCATCTCCAACCCTAATGCTATTTGACTCATATCGGCTTTAGAAAGAAAATACTCACTCCCCAAAGAAACGAAAATGATGGATCTAGTGGTTTTTGTATCAAGCCACTGGATCACATTGGTTTGTTCCGAGTCCAAATCAATAGAGTCGACCACAAGTGGACCGACCGGAACAACCCTCTTACTAGTTAAACTAGAAAGATAATCAACATATTTACCTTCGATCTCCTTAAAAGATTTCACAAGAACAATATTTTTCCACCATTTAACACCTTGCATAACACGATCTTTATCTTTATGCCCATTAGCCGAGCTCTTAAAAACCTCTTTCACAATCTTTTTCTCATACTTACGATAGTATCTCGAATCAAACAGAAAAGCAACATCTTGCTTCAAGTAAAGATGAAACATGTTAGCACCCGTGGTAGCACTAGTTGTAATAAACAACACATAAGGGATCCCCATGACGCTAGCCGCCACTGGTGCCTAGTGTTGTATCATGTCGTAAATCAACAAATCAGACTTTAAGATCGTCAAGATTTGAGAAAACCACGGTTTTCCAAGGTCAAAAGCTTTCTTGAGACTAGGCATAAGATGGAGAGGTAGACCATTAGTGGTGTGAAGTTCGAATGGAAGGTCGAGTAACGGATCAAGGTTAAGCTCTATGAAATTGATTGACTTGTTTACTTGCGCTCGTTTAAGAGATCCGAGATTAGCAAGAGTCGATCAAAGGTAGATGTTGAAGAGATTTTTTTGATAAGTTTTTTTGGCTAGTTTTAGGAAAGGTGAATCATGGCCATGGCCTAACCATGGGAACCTCAAAACATTATGCTTGCTGCCATTGATCATGTTGTTCACCATCATGTTTACGAAATCGAAATCGAAAAGTTTTTTAATAAGATTGCTTTGGATCGATCGATGTTGTAAATTTTTGTCGATTTATGTTGTGTTTGTTTAATTAAAGGATTTTGTTAACGTCAACCCTAAGGGTTGTTGTGAAGAGACTTTATTTTATTACAATTGTTTGCTAAACATACAATTCAACAATCACAATCAAGTATCACTTGTGTATTCACTATTTTCGGAACTATCTTTAATTTTTTTAGTATTATCACTCAATCGGTTGCATTCATAGGTTTCAATCAATTGCATTCATAGGTGGTATGTATGAAAATTATTTACTTAATCACAATCTAGGGTTTATTGTTAGCAAAATTCTTAATTAAATACAATAGGTTTATCGACAGGTTGACTACATCGCCCCTTCAAAACTTAACGAAAAGGCCATTGAAGTAGGGGGTGTTGATCGGTTCGGTTATCGGGTTGTTCGGTTAAATTTTTGTTGGGTCAGCCCGAAAACCGAACCGAACCTAACTAGAATTCAACCGAGCCGCACCGAAAATGAATTTGAATTATGTTTGGTTTTCATGTTGACCCGAATAGCCCGGATTACACCTTTAAAAAAACAATTATATAGATATTTAGCAAAATAAAAAATTTCAAGCATAAAAAGTGTTTTTTTATATTATGATAAAATTTAAATGGTTTTTTTATATAAATACATATATACTTATATAAATTCGGTTTTCAGTTAAGATTGCCAAACTCATATCTAACCTGAAAATTGAATTTGTAGTTCCGTTCGGTTCGGTTTTAATAAATTCGGTTCAGTTTAATTGTTTACTGTTCGATTCGGTTTCGGTTTTTGGTTCATTCGGTTTTTTCGATTTTTCTTACTCATGGAAGAATTTCTTTGGTGTGTCGCTGGGCCCACAATATGTTGTCAATAAAGCGCACACACACAAAAATGGGTTATCTAGCTCACTTATTGATTTGGTACCCAATACCTTTTTGTGCTTTAAAAGGTTCAGTTCTTGTCAATAAAACTCGTAGAATATATCATAAAGATTAGTTCTTGTCCATAAAAAATTGTAGAATATATCATAGTTTATGGATTGGAATGCTTATGTGTCATGTTGGAATGTCTAGAGTATATCATAGTTTGTTTAAGACAATCTCAATCTTTATTTCAAAATGAGGCAACTTTTTAATTACAGTAAGTTTTTACATGTTACAAAGTCAAGTCAAGAATATGTTTAAATTAGCTAAAAAACTTTTCTTTATGGAACAATTAGACCAACCAGGCATAGTAAGCCTTTCTTGAAGCGTGAAAGGTACTTATGACGCTTCGTGTGGTGCGTATGCCTCTTTAGTTACGTTGTCGCTCATGTTTGGTAATTGGTCGAAACATGTATTTTTTGTTGTGCGTCATGGTGCGTCAAATATATGCTTAGAAAAATTATATTAAGTGATCTAGTTTTCTGAATAATATGATGATTTAAGCAACTTTCGACCCGTTTGGTCATCTATCTTTCAATGATACCCATTCGATACATTAAATCATAAAACATGATATAGATTCTATATCAACCCATTCACAAGTAAATGTTGAGATTGCCATCCTTTGGTGTTTTATTTTGGTTTGTGTTGCCAGTTGGGTACATGGGTTCATATGTCCTCCGATGTTTTAAGTTAAAAGCAGTCTTGAAAAAAAAAGCCTATAGCCAACCAGCCTTTTTGATTTAAGCGAATCAATTAAACAAATCGATCAAGATTGGTCGACTTGTGGAAAGATTGGTCAACTTGTGGAAATCTTGCAAATATAGTCATAAATACCATAAAATGGTAAAGAAATACACAAACTCGTCGAAAATACCTCGCTGTTTATATATATTAGAAGTTTTCAAGCCAAATCTTGGCAGAAATACCAAAAGACTCGCCAGAAATACCTAGAATGACAATTCGATTAATTACGACACATCGACGACGATTTTTGCTCACGATTTTTGCAACGTTGCCCGAAAGTGACTTATCTAAAACCGTACCCCAAATTTACATTTGATTGCGTTTGTTATATACTTCTTGTTAAAGAATGATAGCTACACCTTTAAAACTCTTTAAGATTATATTAAATTCAAGATAAGTTGTAATAAACGAGTTGCGAAATTTATTTGATTCATTTACATTCTCTATCTCGCCACGATACAAAGTTACAAACTAGAGTACAATTTCACTTATGAATCTCCCCTCTAAGCTTAAGTAAACCCGAGAGTAAGAAGACTGCTTTTAACACGAGACGATACAATTTTACTTATGAATCTTCCCTCTAAGCTTAACACCCAAAACCCGCTCCATTTTCGCCAACACACCTTGATTCGGAACGGCTTTCCCATTCTCATACTCCTGCACAACTTGCGGCCTCTCATTAATCCTTTTCGCCAACTCGGCCTGGCTCATCTTCTTCTCGATTCGCGCCTTTTGAATCATCTGTCTCACTTCAGCCCCTACTCTCTCAATGACAGCTGGCTCCTCAGCTTCATCCAGCTTCCTAGCGTAAATCGCGGTCCCTGGACCTTTTTTATTCGTCCCGCCATCGTGTTTTTTGATGGTTTCGACTTGCGCTCCCGCGCGTAAGGCTTGGTTAATGGATTTCGAGTCGCGGAGAGTTTGCGATTTTGGTTTTGATTTGTGGAGCACTACTGGCTCCCAGTCTTGTGACATTGCCCCCATTGGTCTCGTCGGCATGATGCCAAAATACTTAACACAATTTGCTTATTTTGTAGATATGATTTTGATTAAATGCGAATGTGAATGAGGGTTTCTATATATAGGAGTTGAGGGTCTGGAAGGTTCTTTTAGCGGGAATAATAAATGTGTTGTACGGTGATTTGTGGATTAAAAATTGGGTCTCGAAGGTTCTTTGGAACTTTTTTCTAAGACTTTTTGGACACGTAAGGTGATAAACATGGACTCAAGTTTTGAATGTGACTTCAGATTTATTAGTAAACACCCATTTAAAGTTTTTTAGAAATAGCTTTTATTTTTTTACTTTGTCAACATGTGATAAACATAACCGGTACCATTGACTAAGGTATATTTTCATATCCACTTACTAAAATTAAGTGGCTAAATATAAGCCACTTAATTAGCCTTTTATAATGGAGAGAGTAGTTATAATAAGTCTCTCAATTAAGAGTGATTAAATGTTTAACCCACATTCCCTTCCACTAAAAGGAAAGTTAATGTTATTCCATGAAGTCTCTAATTCAAACTTTACATGTTGTAACTTTTGAGTCAACGTTAATTTCTCTGTTCCAATTTGTTTATTCAGATTTAACTTTTAAAGTATTTTTTTTGTCAACTTTGATTTTTAGATATTTTTGTTTGGTTTATTTAATATTTGATGTAAAATATATGAATGAATTTAGTTTTAAATATATTTTCATTGATATAAATTTTATCAAGTATTATATAATAAAAACAAAAATATTTAAGGTGAAAGTTAAGAAAGATATAATTAAAAGTCAAAATTAGACCATACATTGGAACGGAAGGAGAACAAGTTAGGAAGCTCTTTCAACTTTCGGTCATTCAACTATTAAGAATGAATTTATATCAAGTCCAAAAAATCTTTCGATTAAAGTTATCTGTTTTATCATTGTTTTCGTGAAAGTTACATTTTCATATTAAAAGTTGGGTATGTCTAACAAATGCACGGAAAGCACCGGTTAAACTACATTCGTTAAACACAAACTTTTCTTTTAATGTACGATTTCATTTACTATACATTAATTAAACTCGTAATTACCATAACTAAATTTTATTTCTAATTTAATTAACTCAAAGTTTTTTTTCATAATAACGTTAAATCTTGCCTTGAAGGCCTCCATTAGACAATCTCTTAAAAATTTAAACGATTTGCTGAGTTTTTATCTATACATTTTTATAAGCTTAGTTAAAAAAAATTTGAAGTTTATGGTCAAAAATTTAAGCTTATGAACTTTATTTATAACAAGTATTTGAGACCCGTGCTTCGCTGCGGCGAATATTTTGTAAATAAAATTTCAATAGTATAGAAGGTAATATGATTCATTCTAATAGAATGTCCTATGTGCTAAAGATAACACTTAGGCCTCATATTTTGGGCCTGACGTATGTGGAAACACTAATAATCTGAATCAAATGAGAAATCTGGATACTTGTAATTGCTTTTGCATTCATCTAATTTACCTAAGATCAATATTAAAAGATTTCCAAAACTGTACTATATTTGACAGATTCAAAGCTCATGAGCCGTTAGCCAAATAGCATAGATATACTTTGTTGGTAAATTAGACAATTAGACCTATCCTTAACTTTATACTTTATAGCATAGCAGGTAATCAATCTCCTTTTATCCTTAGTGTTTGAATTCGTTATAACCCCTGAAATTGGGATCAATCATTCATTGATTAAGCCCATATCGAGCGTGTTAGGCGATCTTCTCATCATGAGATTTAAGGTTTAGATCTGTTTGTTTTCCCTTCAATCTAATCTCTTTTTAAATCAACCCCAAATTGACTCCATTTCCGTTTTCTTTTCTCCTCGCCTCCATTAAACAAGATCTCTCTTCAATCCAAAGAACTCATCTCATCTGTTTATATCATGCTATACGATGATTGGCATGTATTTTCGAGGAAGAAATCTTGGCTAATAAGATCTTACAAGACGACGTGGCCTAAGACTCGATTTTCGATTTACCGTGTCTAATCTTCAAAGATATTTTCGCTAAGGATCTGTTTCATGCTTGTATAAGTATGGACATGTTGTTGATCTTTCATATTCCTCGGAAAGATCAAGAGGGAAAGAGATTTGGATTTGTCAAATTTATAAACGTTTTTAATGTGGAAAGATTGGTGGATAATTTATGTACGGTTTGGATAGGTCGCAACAAGTTACAGGCTAATAAGGCACGTTTTGGCAGGCCACCTTTGAATGGAAGGAATCAATTCGTAATTCGAAGAGTGATGAAAGACATTTAGGTGGTGTTCAGGAGCCTAATTTTAGGCCAACGAATAGAATAAAGAAACCAGGAATAATTCGTTTAGCTTCTGTGTTGAAATCGAACCAGCCAAATAATTTGTCATCTTCTAAATAAGATTCAAGATTCCTCACCTGCATATTGCTCTTGATGTATGATTGCATATCAGCAGCCGATGATCTCTCTTGTGTTGCATTGGAAAATTAAAGATATTACGCCCTAATCTACCTTTCTGTCATACCTTACGATGAGAGGATTTGATGACATAAAAAGATCACTTATCTGAGGGTACTGGTCCTGATCCAATCCAAATCTTGTGCTTCCAAAGAAAAATTGATTAAACATGCTGGTGTATGAATTGGTTTCCATGAACTTGGTAATGCTAAAAATTCTTATTGTGAGCGCTATCGAGACATGTTGGATTGCTAAAGAAGACCTCCCTATGTGTGCTGGGAACCACAAAGCGCTCTCCAAAAATTTGTGTCTCCTTGGTACTTTGACTCCTGTCGATTTGGTAGAAGGATAGTTCGTTCCCGTATCAGAAAAGTCTGTTGACTACCAAGGTTATACTATTATCAATGATCGGACCAAAATCAGTGTTAAAGGGAAAAGTTCATTGATTCGAATTAGAGAACAAGAACCATGGACCCTGAACTAACAATGAATATTTGGAATCCTCTTCTGATGATGAATTCGTAAGAGACAAAAAAAAATTCTATTACTGGGGATCAATGTCATGTTCAGAGTTAGCTTCATGAAAGAGAAATAACGAAAAACGTTATAATACAGAACCTCCTCAAGATAAATATCAGAAGATCCTGTTTTGGTTTTACAACATTCTTAATAAGGCCAAATAATAAGGAGGCGGGGGATCAGGAAAAGCGAATCCTTCTCACCCTCCTGGTTTCACTCAAGAGGTAAATGTTGGTGTTAGTGTTAATCTGCCTGTGCATTCTGATATCAGTCCTAATATTTTGGGATCTCAAAATGTTAGTGGCATTAACCGATCCTTTAGCCTTAAAACTGGAGGACAATTATGGATGGTTTTTTGAAAAATTGTGAAGACCGGACAAACTATGGGATACAACATGGCCGATGCAGAAAAACTTAGAGATATTGTAGCCTCTCATGAGAATCCCATGGGCTTAAATGAATGTTATGTCTTTAAAACATTCAGTCTTGGCCAATCAGCCAAGAAACAGTGGATTCGGGAGTTAAACACTAAGAATAAGATTAACTTTGTTGCTATTCAAGAAACAAAGTTGGAGAGCATTAATCTTTTTTCTATCAAAGATTTATGAGGTAATTCTTTTTTGACTTTTCTTTTAGTGTTCTCTGTTTGTCTTCAGGAGGTAATCTATGTGTGGTGGGATCTAATAGCTTTGTTAAAGATAATGCCAACATTTCAGATTATTTGTGCGTTTCGTGGTACGTATGCTTTCTACTGCTACTAAGGTTATGTTTGTTTGTCTATTTATGCTCCACCATGTACCTGAGAAGAAATCTCTTTGGGAATATATTACTCCACATATTGATACAATGGGATGAGAAGCATTATTTTAGGCGATTTCAATGAAGTTAGATCAAAACAAGAAAGGTTTGGGATGATTTTTAATGAAACGGCCGCCAATGCTTTTAATCACTTCATCTCTACTGATGAGCTTATTGGTCTTCCCCTTGAAGGATATTCGTTTACTTGGGCTATCAAATCGTCCACGAAAAATGAGTAAATTGTATAGGTTTTTAATTTCTGAAGGTTTACTTCTGAAATTTCCTTCTCTGTCAGCTATTTGTCTTGACAGGCATCTTTCCGATCACAGACCCATCATTATGCGCGAAGTTGTTACTGATTATGGGCCATCCCCTTTTCGTGTCTATCAATCTTGGTTTCACAAGAAAGGTTTTGATAAACTCATTAAGGAATCATGAGCTATTCAAGTCTAAAGATTCTAATAAGATATTCTTTAAAAGAAAAACTTCAGGCACTAAAGCTTCATAAAAGAGTGGTGTAAAGATGTATAAAACGCAATCTAATGATACTTGCTTTTCTATCAAAGCTCGTTTGTCTGATATTGACAATTATTCATAATGGGCTTTAGCAACGAGGAGTTAGTCACTGAAAGGAGTTCTCTCTAAAGAGCTTCATAATTTAACAAAAGGTCACTCTTTAGACTTGGCTCAGAAAGCAAAGGTGAGATGGGCCATTGAAGGCGATGAAAATTTCAAATATTTTCATGGGATAATTAATAAGAAAAGATCGCAACTTGCTATTCGTGGTGTTCTCATATATGGAGATTGGATTAAGACGAACCTTGCAAGGTAAAAACGAATTCTCATGCACTTGCCAATCAGATTTTGAAGTCCTTCTGGTCCTTGTATGGATAATTGATTGTCATTGTTCAAAAAGCTTTCTTCAAAGCAGGTGGATGCTTGGAGTGTGATGGTTATCGTTTGAATGAGATCATCAAGAAAGCGGTATTGGGATTGTGGAACCAATAAATCGCCGTCGGACGGATCTCATACTTGATTTACTTCATACTTTTGGGATATTTCTTAAGCCATAATTTTGTTAATGCGATCGTGATTTTTCATCTCAAGTAAGTTTTCCCCTCGGGATGTAATTTCTTCCTTCATTGCTTCTAATCCTAAGAAACATGAATGCGAAGTTTTGTTAAAGATTACAGGCCAATTAGCTCATTGGGTTTTTTTACAAGATCGTTTCTAAGATTTTTGGCTAATCGTCTTATAAGATGGTATAACTGAGCTTAAAGTGATGTTCATATGCTGTTTTGTATCCAACCGTCAAATTCTTGACGGACTTTCATCTTAAATGAGCTTTATTTCTTGGGCAAAGCTCAAAATCAAAGCCAAGGTTTTTAAAGTGGATTTTTTGAATAAGCTTTTGATTCTGTGAGAATGGGACTTCTAATATAAGTTTTAAGAAGACTTTGGGTTTGGCATAAATGGAGAGGATGGAATTCAAGGATGTCATTGATCCGGCTCTGGGATCCATTCTTGTTAATGATAGTCCGACCGCTGAATTTAAGTTCCCCAAGGGTTTAAGCAAGGAACCCTTAATCGTCCTATTTATCATCTTAGTTATGGAAAGTTTGCATCTTTCTTTCAATAATATCATAAATGCTGATCTTTTTAAGGGTATCCGATTTGATGATTCGTTGACGTTATCTCATCTTTTCTATGCTGATGACGCAGTCTTCATTGGCAAATGGGATAGAGCAAACATCCTTACCATAGTTCGTATGCTCAAATGCTTCTTTTTGGCTTCGGGTCTCAAATCAATATTCGTTAAGTAGTAAACTCAATGGGCATTTGGAGTCCTCTAATGAGGAAGTTCTTGCGGCAGCTAACATTATTGGGTGTTCTACTTTTTCCACTCCGTTCTCTTATCTTGGTGTCAAGGTTGGGATGTCTCCTTCTAGGAGAAAGGCTTGGGATGAGATAATTGGTAAAGTTTCTAACAGATTATCAAAATGGAAAATTAAGACTCTTTCCGTTGGTGGACGTCTTACGTTAATCAAGTCTGTCCTTACGTCCTTGCCTCTTTATCATATGTCGCTTTAAATAGCTCCTTTGGGTTGTTCTAGTGAACTTGAAATCCTTCGCAATTTTTTTTAATAAATGTGCCGATTATAAATGAAAAGAGATTCTCTATGATTAGTTGGAACAAAATTTGGCTTCTAAAACAAAAGGAAGTGGCTAGGGTGTGTCAGCTTCTTGCGCTTAATAGATCCTTATTATTAAAGTGGGTTGGAGATTTCTCGCAGGATGCATACCATTGCATCGTCTTATTGCTGTTTTATATGGCAATCGTTCTCCTTTTGTTCACACAGGTTCGGTTTCCAGTTTATCCCCTTGGAATTGTATCTTGAAAGAGCTCAATTCTTTGTCCGCAAAAGGTATTAACCTTCTTGCGCTTTTGAAAAAGAAAGTGGGAAACGGTGCGAACACTCTCTTTTGGGAAGATTGTTGGATTAATGATGTCCCCCTTAGCAGATCTTTTCCTCGTTTATATGCGTTGGAGCTCAAAAAAGGTATTACGGTTGCAGATAAACTCATTGATGCTTCATTTGTTGCTTCTTTTCGTAGAAACCCCCGGAGGGGTGGAAGAAGAGCAGCTTCACAATCTAGTTGAACTTGTTGTGACTATATCTTTATCTCCTTCAATGATCGATGCATGGCTGCTTGTGAAATCATCTGGTGAGTTTCTGTTTCACATCGGCTAAACATTTATGATGATATTCTTTTACTTTTGTGGTACGAAACTAGATGGTGAAAGTGTTCCAATAAAAGGTAATATTTCGCGTGAAAAGTATGTTTGAAAGCTCCCCACGAGGCTTAACCCTTTCACTTCGTGGGATTTGATATTCCTTCTATTATATGCCACAACTTGTGTTTAACTGAGAATCATGCCTCGCATCTTTTCTACTCTTTAATTTTAGCTCGGACTTTATGGCGTAAAATTGCTCGATGGTGGGAAATTGATATCCCAGATTTTTCTTGTTACGAATGAATGGAATGCTTGGACTTCAAAACTACTACTATCGTTTTCTAAAGCTCAAAAGGAAATGCAGTAAGGGGTCTTTTATGTATATTGGTGGATGATTTGAAATACCGCAACCAAGTGGCTTTTTGGATCTTCTCATCCGCGTATGGAGCTTCTTTTTGATGATATTGTTTCGTACTCTTTTACTTGGTGTTCCAATAGATGTAAAAACAATATTGATTGGATTTCCTGGATGAAATGTCCTAAATCCATATCCTTGTAATTTTCTAGCTTCTTGCTAGTTTTTTAATAATTTCAATTTGCCGTTCAAAAAAAAAAAATCATAAACAGCCATAACACAAACAAAACATAAATCTGCCCACGCGCTTCAAGCTCAGCAAGTCTCCTACCCAATTCATCTTCCCCGACCTTCTCAATATTCTTCACAGCAAGGGCATGCCCCGTGGCCTTCAGCAACCCAATTGACACTTCCAAACCATAAGCGTCCGGCACCTGCTATAAGTGTTGCACATACTTTTACTATTTTCTAGTGTTTAGTTAATGGCTAAATTCAGAATGTGAAAATGCTTGCACATATTAATAAATTCTATGTTACTCCTGATCCTATACAGTAAAGAACTTCAGTTATATTAAATCTAGTTTGCATCACCAAAAAAAGGAAAATTTATGAATTTTATATGAGTCAACAAAATGGCAATGCTAATAATTCTTTATCTCATATACCACTTATCCTATCAAGTCATATAAACACCTCAAAAACACATAATAGCCTTAAACAATCAAACTTATACCTCAACTTCATATTGTGATTGTAATGTAAATAAGTTTAAACGTGCACTCACCGGGTGTTGACATATAAAAATATAACATACCTTTATCTTACTACTAATGGGTTAACTTCACGCCCGACAAACACGTGTGAATTATGTATAAGTAAAAGATAGTTGTTGACAAAATGAATAAAACTCGAAAATCCAATATAGGTTTTGATTATAAAACACAAAGTGAAAGTAACTAACCTTTACCACATAGGCTTCAAGATCGAAGGCCATAAACCCACCAGGCCTCATTTCAGCACCCCCAAACACGCCCATTTCAACCATCATTTCAGCACTCCAAACCCACCCATTTCAGTACCAAAACGCACCCGTTTCAGCCCCTATTTCAGCATCAAACCCCACATGTTTTAGACCCAATTTCAGCAACCAAACAAACCTATCAGCGACCAAACAACATCCCTCATCTGAGCACCAAAAAACAACCCATTTCAGCATTCCAAACCCACCCATTTCAGCATTCAAACGTGTTGTTCCCTCTTAGTTAGTGAACAATAACTACAAAGTTATTATTAACTAACTTATGGCTTAGCAAGTAAAGTAGACAATTTATTCTTTGAAAAGATTTGTGTACGTAAATAAGTAAAAAGACACAAAACTAACTTTTCAACTTTTAACTCTTATTATTAAGACTTATACCCCATTGTATGCGGAACTACAATGGGGATTGAATGACAATGTATGTGTGTGATCTCCTCACTAATAACTTTGCATAAACCTAAAGTGTTATGCAAAGCTAACTACTATGCTAACCAACTCATGGACTTAGTAGATTTGAAAGAGTAGATGTGTGTTTGTGAAAGTTATGACTTTGAGTGCACAAACTTGTCATCTACTCCGTTACAAGAGTTGCTAATCTACTACTTCGGGTAAGACACACACCTATGGGTGTTAGAGCACATTGTCTCTAGACCTGTAATGAGGACAAAAGTAATTATATAAGTCAGACCTAGATTTTTATCTTATACCCTTTTCAGAATTAGTGAGCTTCACGAGATAAGAGCTTGGACTTATCTCTTTCAAACTATCCTGCCTATTCTTCAGTCTCTTGTCTTTAGGGTCTTCTAGTTGTTGGAGATCATATGGGGCTCAGTGAGTCTATTTCCACAACTCACTAAACCCATTACCTTCTTCTTTGGCTCAGGATTCATTCACTAAGAACCGCCTCATTTAATGCTAGAGTCTTTCTTATAGACTTAGGCTGAGCATCTTGAAGGTAACTCACTGAGTGACTATTCACTCAGTGACCTTGAATTGTTTAAAGGATATTTACACTTAGGTTATTTTGTGTTCAAATCCTAAGCGAAAGATCAGTGGGCAATGAAATTGGCCCAACAATCTCCCCCTATTTGGATATAAATATAGCCTAAGTGTTTATCAGTATGAGTGAGTACATATAGCTTCTTCTCACACTGAGTTCTAGAAAGCTTTCTAAGGATACTGAGTTTCAACAAAAAGTACTTCATTAATCGATTACAAGGCCCTATTATCTATTACAAAAGATAACAAAAATTACATCATAAGTACTCAGTCCATCTTGTATATGTGAGCTTCCAACTTGACTTTCTTTGATTTTAGCTTCTCTTGGTCTAGATGATCAGTAATCAATTTTATTAGCTTCATGGAGAATATTGCATTTTCTTGAGTCTTGACCATTGAGGCCATCACCAGGTATGATACAAGAGAATCCACTCCAACCTTGTGGATATCATTCCATCTTTGGAAAGCCTGATCACCAAATACATCAGTGAAGAAGATCCCATATTCAGGCTCTTCGATAACCATATTGTTAACAAATGGAACACCTTCAGGGAGACTCCTATTACATTCCAACCCAGGCACCTTGACTTCAGGTTCTAGTTCTATATGCTTCCTTTTTCTTCCTAAGGTTTGGGATGAGGCTTGTTCAGAAATTAGAGCCGGAAGAGCATATTGAATTCCAAGTTTCTCAGGGATCTTTCTTAACCTCTCATACCGTTGACTTAGAGAACTCATCAAGTCTTGTACCACTGCATTTTTCAACCCATTCAAAAGTAAATGTTGAGATTGCCATAAACTCACAAGCAAATGTTGAGATTGCCATCCTTTGGTGTTTTATTTTGGTTTGTGTTGGCAGTTGGGTACATGGGTTCATATGTCCTCCGATGTTTTAACTTAAAAACAGTCTTGAAAAAAAAAGCCTATAAGGCTGACTATTCGCTTATAGCCAACCAGCCTTTTTGATTTAAGCGAATCAATCAAACAAATCGAGTTGTAATAAATTCAAGATAAGTTGTAATAAACGAGTTGCCAAATTTATTTGATTCATTTACATTCTCAATCTCGCCACGATACAAAGTTACAAACTAGAGTACAATTTCACTAATCATATTGCCCGCAACATTAGCTTGATGCGGGGGCGATAATATTTTTTTTTTTGGTTTTATTTTTCCGGTCTCATGTTTAATAGTTTTTTTTATATGGGCTTATGTGTTGGGCGTCATGTCGTGAGTATTTTTTAATCTGAATAAATCTATATTTTTTTTCCTATTTTGTGTTGAGCAATTTTTTTATATTTTTTATTTTGTGCGGGTTTATTTTTTCGGTCTCATGTTTAATAGTTTTTTTTATATGGGCTTAGGTTATTGGCGGCGCGAAATGTCCGTGTGTATTATTTTTTAATCTGAAAAAAGTAGTTTTTATTCCCATATTTTGTGCTGGGCAATTTTTTTTAGCGGGTTTATTTTTTCGGTCTCATGTTTAATAGTTATTTTTATATGGGCTTATGTGTTGGGCCTCATGGCGCAAATATTTTTTGATCTGACTAAATCAATAATTTTGTAAAAAAATTTCTATTTTTTGCCGAGCAATTTTTTATTTTTATTTTTTAAGTTGCCTAGTTTATAAAAAAAAAAAAAAAGTTAAATGGGCCGGCTCAAAGTGGCAGCCCGTTGGGCCGGTTACTGTAGCTACTGTAGCAAAAGGGTTGAAACGATGTAGTTTTAACCCTTTCATAGTATATGTATATAATACTATAAAATGGTAGGAAATAACACAAACTCGTCAAAAATACTGTAGCTGTTTATATATATTAGAAGTTGTTTTCAAGCCAAATGGCACAAATACCAAAAGACTCGCCAGAAATACCTAAAATTACAATTCAAAATACCTAAAATGACAATTCGATTAATTACGACACACCGACGACAATTTTTGCTCACGATTTTTGCAACGTTACCCGAAAGTGACTTATCTAAAACCGTACCCCAAATTTACATTTGATAGCTACACCTTTAAAACTCTTGTTAAAGAATGATAGCTACACCTTTAAAACTCTTTAGGATTATATTAAATTCAAGATAAGTTGTAATAAACGAGTTGCGAAATTTATTTGATTCATTTACATTCTCAATCTCGCCACGATACAAAGTTACAAACTAGAGTACAATTTCACTTATGAATCTCCCCTCTAAGCTTAAGTAAACCCGAGAGTAAGAAGACTGCTTTTAACACGACACGATACAATTTTACTTATGAGTCTTCCCTCTAAGCTTAACACCCAAAACCCGCTCGATTTTCGCCAACACACCTTGATTCGGAACGGCTTTCCCATTCTCATACTCCTGCACAACTTGCGGCCGCTCATTAATCCTCTTCGCCAACTCGGCCTGGCTCAGCTTCTTCTCAATTCTCGCCTTTTGAATCATCTGTCTCACTTCAGCCCATACTCTCTCAATTGCAGCTGGCTCCTCAGCTTCGCCTAGCTTCCTCGCGTAAACCGCGGTCCCTGGACCTTTTTTATTCGTCCCGCCATCGTGTTTTTTGATGGTTTCGACTTGCGCCCCCGCGCGTAAGGCTTGGTTAATGGATTTCGAGTCGCGGAGAGTTTGCGATTTTGGTTTTGATTTGTGGAGCACTACTGGCTCCCAGTCTTGTGACATTGCCCCCATTGGTCTTGTTGGCATGATGCTAAAAAAAATACTTACCAAAAATTTGTTTATTATGTAAATGCGAATTAGGGTTTCTATATATAGGAGTTGAGGGTCTGGAAGGTTCATAATGTGTTGTATTTGTGGATTAAAAATTGGGTCTCGAAGGTTCTCTGGGGCTTTTCCTAAAAGACTTTCTGGTCACGGTAATGAAATGATAGGGTCTCGAAGGTTCTAATGGGAATGAAGAACTTGTTGCCCACGGTGTTTTGTTGGGTTTAGATTTTTTTAAAAAAGGTTAATTTTTTAGTATCTCACAATATTTATATCGTAAATTATTTTACATGTTTTAGGTAAAATTTGAATTTACAATTATCTGGCGGAGGCAAAAGTTCAATAAAGATCTATTTTTTATCATAGATCTCAAGACTTCATCTCAACCATTCATTTTTTCATCAAATTAAATAAAACTTACTTTCCACCTCTTTTTTTAATATTAAATATCTCACAGACCGTTAATCGTTACGTAAAATAAAACATACCATTGCAACGAGAATTAAATCATCTTTCTAACGAGGGGCACTTTGATATACTT
>BQNB010064172.1:0-35417 GCA_026074375.1 Tanacetum coccineum
TACCAATCTTGTATTAGAAACAGATGGATGATAGAGTCGGTGGTGTGGATGATGCATCTGGAAGAGTGGATGATGGTTCCGGAGAGGTTCTATCTTTTTGTGTTCATCTGGGTCGACTACAAAGAAAAAAGGCTGGATGTAAAGGCCGTCATAAGCCCAACAGGATTTTGTGAGCCCAAATGGTGCACCGACCATTTGTGAATTGTATCGTAGGGTAATTGTTGAGATTACTAGTAAATATCTATTTAATTGCTAAAATGTTGTTATTGTTTTTAATTACCTGATAAATAAATAACTAATCTAACTAGGAAACTAGGAAAGCAATGCAAAGGGTCGAGCACGTTCGAATATTTTTGGCATAATCTTCAATCATTTTATCTTTTTATGCATTAGCATACCACAAATAATTTGGGCCTATACAGTCGTATAGACAAGGCCCAATTAAAAAAACACGGTTTTAGTAATTTTTCGCATATTTTGATGGTGCGTTTTATAAATTCTTTTTTTCTATATCTTGAGAGCGGTGAAGTTTGTTTTTTAATATTAAAAAAACACGGTTTCCAAAAGCGTACCGCTGTTTAATATATATTTATAATTATATACATATACTATATTTCAGTTAAAACTATGTCGTTTTGACATAGTGCTACAGTAACCGGCCCATCGGGCTCCCACTTTGGGCCGACCCATTTGACACTTTTTTTTGTTTTTGTTTTTCTTTAACTATGCAACTTTAAAAAAAAATTGTTCAGCACAAAATAAGAAACAAAATTACAAAGTACTTATTTATTCAGATCAAAAAATATCCGCGACATTAAACCAAACACATAAGCCCATATAAAAAAAGAAACTATTGCACAAAATAAAAAAATAAAAATTTGCTCGGCACAAAATAAGAAAAAAATTACAAAAGTATTGATTTATTCAGATCAAAAAATACTCACGACATGACGCCCAACATATAAGCCCATATAAAAAAAACTATTAAACACGAGACCGAAAAAATAAAGCCCGAAAAAAAAATAAATTTTAACGCTTGCTGCGGGCAACTATTGGTGTTATAATTTAATTTTTTAAACATAGTTTAACTTTACCAGCCTAAATTTTCGAGTTATTCAATGACGGAATCAATCATAAGTGTCGTTTACTATAAAACCAGACACACACATACACAAAAACACACTTGACCTTATCAACCACCAGCACTCAGAAAAATCATATCATCTTGAACAAACACACAAAATGGAATACGGAAACAAGAAGAAATGGGGTTACAGCACTCTCTCACATCGCTCGCGCTCTCTCCACAGCATCAGACATAACAATACGAGGTATCTTAATGATGCTTTTATCAAAGCTAAACAAATCTGATACTCGACCCGTTATTCCTTTGGGTCATGGTGACCCTTCTGCTTTCCCATGTTTCCGTACTACCCAAGTTGCTGAAGATGCTATTGTCGACTCACTTAGGTCTGCTAAGTTTAACGGTTATTGTACTACTGTTGGTATTCCTTCTGCTAGAAGGTATTTGCTTACTTTCTATGTGTATTTACTCTTTTTAGTGTGTGTTTTGGTTGAAACCCTACTATTTATTAGGACAACTTTATGATAAAGTCAACGTTCAGCTGAGTGATTTGAACGTATAAGTTTTGTAAGTCAAGTGCCTACAGATTTTGTTTAGTATGTTTATTGAGTTTTGTAAAAGCAAAATAAAAAAATTACCGAGTAACCTAAGTGAACAAAACTGCAAAAAGTACAAAGTGTTTGGTTGTAAAAACGTTGGTTTAGGTTTGTTAGAAGGTGTTATTGTTTGCTTATGCTCCACGTTTTGGTAGTGTTTGGATATAAACAAAACTGTTTCGGTTTGTCAAACAAACAGTTTGCAGCTGCAAACCCCTTGGTGTCACTGCCCTAGCTATATGCCTATATAATCCACGATTGTGACGGGCTAGTGATATACCAGGCTCCATAAGTCTTGCGGGGGGTGGTATGGGGAGTCCGGGGTTTACGTACCAAGTCACCAAAATATCTGCAACTAAATTACACTTTTACCCTTGTATCCACTTTAAATTATTGATTGAAAGTTGAAACTAAGGATCTGTCTAAACATAATGCATTGTTTGGTGTACAATGATGATACCCATTAATATCATTTATGCATATTGCTGATTCAATAGCATAAAATTTTGACTTATTCTGAGATATTGTATAGAGCTAAGTTCCATTTGATTGATCCAATAGACGAGTACTGATGAATTGAACAAATTGCTATCAATAACATAAAAAGTAGTACTTTTGAGTTATTGTATAGGGTACTTGAAATCATATGTTGATTGCAAAAGAAGAGTCTATGGCATGTTGTATCTTTTTTAAATGCTTTAAAAGAAAGTTGGTCTTTAGGCATGATCAAGAGGCACCGTTTATAAATCATTCACTGTCTATGTGTGTTTCGGCAAGCTGGCAATATAAGTGATACTTCGCTATATAAGCTTTTTAGTTAGGGCTATGTTATAATTTTCCTCCCAGAACAATAATTGCTGAATATGAAAGTAAAATGCTATAATTTCTCTGCATAAGTAATCTTGATTTGTTTATGGTTTGAATTCTTGTTTCATTACTCTGCAAATCATGTTTCTAGTATATCAATCATTTTGTTAGAGCTAGTTGATTGCTGTTGTTAGAATGGGTAGGTTAAACATCTTTTTAAATGGTTTTTGGGAAAACTGCTGTATATCTCAACTCGTTTCTTGGTCAATTTCCAGAGGAATATCTTTTAAAAGCCATCCTGTTATCGAATGTTAAAATATAACGTCTTTCCCTAAGGAGAAATGTTCTATTTAATCTTATCATCTAAAATATCTTAGAAATGTGTATTTCTCAGCCTTAACGTATAAAACGACAATGGCTCGGGATTTTGCAATTTCAAAAGTTTTACCATGCTTTTTAAAGAATCATGCCTCATTTGTAAGTTCCGTTTAAGGTTGTTTTCTATGTGTTAAACTATTCTTTCTCTTGTCAATATTTTTAGCTAAATCTAATGTATTGATGCTCATTATTCTTGTAAAACCATTTTGCCTTGTCAAAGTACTCGTATAGTAAAGTTGATTATGATTTTTGGAGATAATGACCTGTTAATCATATGATATATTGGAGTACGTTATTTTCGTTCATTTTCACGCCCAATCATCTTAAACTTTAAATTTATAACATTCAAGTAAAAGAGATTATAATTTCAAAATACCATGTGACTATATCTTTTAATGGTACGTTGGTTCTTTAAACGTTTGGTGAACATTGTTGCTATACTTACTCTTTTACCCGATTCTCTTTCAATCTAATTTATATCTAGAGAACCTAATATTATCTATACAAATTCTTAATTTATTTATTATTTGATCGATTGGCTAAGTATATTTTTGGCATGGCATTGTGAATTGCAATAATGACCATATATTTAGCAAACATATTAATTTCCAGTTTGTATTCTGTTATAGTGCTGTAGCTGAGTACCTTTCTCAAGATCTTCCAAATAAGTTATCACCAGATGATGTATTCTTAACAATCGGTTGCTCACAAGCTATTCAAACCATTTTAACCGTGCTTGCCAGTCCGAAAGCAAACATTTTACTCCCCAAACCAGGGTTTCCATATTATGAAGCTTATGCTCAATCATGTAATCTGGAAGTTCGTCACTTTGACCTTCTTCCAGAGAAAGATTGGGAAGTCGATCTTGATGGAGTTGAAGCTCTTGCAGATGAAAATACAGTTGCCATGGTTATAATTAACCCTGGAAATCCTTGTGGAAATGTTTTTACACACCAACATCTACAAAAGGTGCGTTTATTGCTATATATTTCATTTTGGTCATGACAAATGGCGACTTTGACCTATTGACTAAGAACAGGTCAATATGGGTTGTGTTTATCTCAAACATGTTTACTATAAAAACTTTAGTTATAAGGGAGCCGGTCGCCCAAACTTTAGCTTTTAGTTTTAACCTCACTCTTTTTTTTCCCTCAAATATATAGATTATTATCTGAACTATGTATAATTTTTTTTGTAATGATGTATTGTAGTCATAGTTTACAAATGCAATTTTTCCATAAAAAAAAGGACCAAAAAGTGTCACGGGTTAACCAAACACGGCCGGTTTTGACTATACTAAAACTGATCCTTTTTTACCCAAACCTGTTTTGAACGGTCACCTGATCTGTTGACCCATTTACTTAAAAAGGGCAGAGTTACTGAGTTATGTTATGTTTTGTCTCAAGTTTATCAAATCAGCCAAATAAAATAATTTTGGCTAAAAGTGGATCGGGTCAATCTGGTCAAATTGTGGCTAAACCTTTATATTCTAAACTTAAGATTATCTTTGCAATAATATTGCATTTGTAATTGTAGACAAACATTAGTTATCTATAAAAAAACTTGTAAAGATGGACAAGATGTGTATATGGGTCAACCCGACATGTTTTTGACCAATACTAATTAAGATTAGTTGACCCACCCGTCATGCCAACTGTAAAGAATCTGTATGGTTTTATTGTACTTGGATTTCCAGGGGATGTGAAGATATGTTTGAATATATGTTACGACCAGTGTAGAAATGTGACTTAATTATATATCAGGTTGCTGAGACTGCCAAGAAGCTTGGGATACTAGTGATTTCTGATGAAGTTTATGATCATCTTGCTTTTGGGAAAAACCCTTTTGTTCCAATGGGAGTATTTGGATCAGTTACACCTATTGTTACACTTGGTTCCATATCAAAAAGGTGGATCGTTCCTGGTTGGCGGCTCGGATGGCTTGTTGTTAATGATTCTAATGGCATCCTTAAGGAACACGGGGTTCTCTCTCTTTCTCAGATGCATATAAGTTTTCAGTCTTTAAGCAAACTTATATGACATGCTAACGCTAATTATCTCTTCAGATTATCGATTGCATTGCTGGATATCTCAATATATCCCCTGACCCTCCAACATTTATTCAGGTTCCTCTCTTTTACTACATACATTTCTATTATCTCCAATTCGCCATTGATAATCTTCTTTATAAATTTTTCCATATGATTATGAATTTGGACAAAGTTTTGCCATTCAATATAATTAAATCATAGCATTTATTATTTGCAAAAAGTTCTGTTGTGCTTTCCGTTTATATTAAGTTGGGTTTGTGTTAAATGCAGGGGGCGATTCCTGATATTCTCGGGAAAACCAAAGACGATTTCTTTGTAAAAATTGTAAGTATAATCAAAGAAGCTGCAAATACATGCTATGAAGGAATTAAAGACGTCCCTGGTGTAATTTGCCCCAGCAAACCTGAAGGATCCATGTTTGTTATGGTAAGAAACAAACAATAATATAGATTCACAATCATATTAAGATATCTCAGATAAGTTATGTAGTAAGGTCATGTCGTATACGTTTTGAATGTATATAATTAAAATTCTTTTTTGTTTATTGGGCAAATTGCATAAAAATGTAGCCAACTTACCACTTTTTACAAAGTTGTGTAGTCAACTTTTTTTTTCCTATAAAATCATTAAACATTTGAATTCCGACTATTGTATGTATTTTGCCCACATGTAATGACCAATTTACCCTTCATGGTTAACAGATTGATTTAAAAACATAGGGGTAAAATAGTCACCCACTACATACAATAGACGGAATTTAAAAGTTTGGTCATTTAATAGGAAAAAAAAAGTTGACTACACAACTTTATAAAAAGTGGTAAGTTGGCTACATTTTTATGCAATTTGCCCTTGTTTATTCATCAATAATTCTTACTTCTGTATAATATTCTTAAGGTCAAATTAGATATTTCGGTATTTGAGGACATCAAGGATGATGTGGACTTCTGTGTGAAGATTGCTAACGAAGAATCGGTTATAATCCTTCCAGGTAAGATGTAAATGCAAGTGCAACTGTTAGTTTTATCTCCTTATGTGATGCCTTAGTAGTTTATATCTTGGTGCCATTCTAAAACACAGCGCATACTTTGATTTTAAAGATCAAACATATCACTTTCCAATTTTATAAAGTATAAATATTTTTGCCAGGCAATTAACGAGGTTAGGCATGATTGACTTTGAAAAATCTATCATACCAATAATTATAAGATAATGATTTTATATTTATAAAAGGCTATAGGAGGTTTTTTCATTTGGGAAACTAGGGACTCTATCCTTTTTTTACTCTAAAACTCGTTTGCACTTTTGCAATATACAATAATGTTATCTATTCGATCCATATACAAATTAAAAGAACCCAAATTGGAATCTTAACTAGATTAGCGTCTCTCTTATTCAGGTATAGGCGTAGGACTCAAGAACTGGCTTCGTGTAACATTTGCTATCGAGCCTTCTGCTCTCGAAGAAGGTATCAAGAGGCTTAAAGCGTTTTGTGAGAAGCACTCCAAGAAAACATAAAGCATCACATGCTTGTTAGATCATTACTCGTGATCTCCACAGATTTTCCAAAGTAGGAAAATTGTTAGATCATCAACTGCTTGTTGATCGCATACTATAACTCATATCTATATGCAACTATTCTTATTATATATTGTATTATCTTTTAAATAAAGTCCCGTGGAGATTGCTTTGCCAATAAAGTGCTCACGCAGATGATCAAAAAAAAAAAATTATGTTCCACACAATGGTTCATGTAATTTTAGTCAATTGAATCATCTCCTGTATCTGTTTATCCATGTTATTTATTCTAGGGAGTTCACCAGCACACCATAACTAGAATGATTTAAGTACATTCTGATAGGCGTATGGCACAATATTCACCATTTATGTTTCCCCAAGGCTAGTCAATTACCACTTATTCTACTTTTTTTGATCGGCCATGCACTACACCTGGTAGTCAGTTATCACTTGTTCAATGTTTTTTGATCAGTTTACAGAAGGAGGCCCATTTCTGTTGATCGGTGGAGTAGCGCCTCTTGAACTCAAAAGCATTATTAGTGGTATATCTTGGATTGTAAAATACTTGCGACACTATTTCCTAGCAGAAAAGTTTGGTTCATGATGTGCACAAAATGAATGGTGAAGGGGTAATTCTTGATAAATGGTCATGAGTTTGAATCATGACAGTTTCAACTGGTTAGGCCTGCTCACACCAGCCTAAAACTTAAGTCTGCATACTTCCCTTTAGAGTTGGAAAGTGAGTTTGGTTGAGCTAGCAGCGTGTAAGAGATAGTGCTGCACGGTTTATGTTGTGTCTCAAGTTTTTAATAATTTCGTGGGAGATATCACCTCATTTAGGGTGCTTTTGAAGAGAGAACTATTGTAAATGGTGCTTAATAGTTTCCCATTTAATTTTCAAGGCTCAAGGATGAATTAGCTTCATTGAAAAGGAGCTGAAGGACGGAAGAGGGCATGAAGACCGTGTGAGGCAACACGTCACTAGTCATGGCAATGTGGACGACCAAGTATGCGGCCCCAACACGGCTATTGGACGTCTTTTTTGTACATGTGTAACAACTACCTGATAGACTTTTCTGGTAAATTTATATCTTTTGGAATAAGTAAGGAAACATACCAGTTTTGAGTTGAAAGCTCTAGTATAGTTTTAACACTCTTTCATTCATTGGAAAACCATCAACCACCACCCTCTTCTCCCTTTTCATTACCGTCATAAAACACGTGTTTTAATCTTAATTCTTTATTGCCACAAGTCATAAAAATTTCTTTAGGTGCCTAATGTGTCTAATATGACAACATGAGGATTCATTTTGTAAAACACTATCATGTCTTTTAGAGCACTACGTTAAACTATATATATACCTTTTTAGCATTTCACATAGAATCACATCCATTGACTTTTGATCCATTAATCCAACTCAGTCTGAGAATGGAAAATGGAAACAAGAAATGGGGATTTAAAGCAAATCCAGAGCTAAACATAGCAACTGACATAACAGTACGAGGTGTTCTAATGTCGCTTATGTCAAAACTTAACCCATCTGATACACGGCCTGTTATGCCACTTGGCCATGGTGATCCATCAGCTTTTCCATGTTTCCGTACAACTCAAGTTGCTGAAGATGCTATCGTTAATTCTCTTCGGTCTGCTAAGTTTAACGGTTATTGTCCTACTGTTGGCATTCTTCCTGCTCGAAGGTACTTAAGTTACTATATTCTTCCACATGCTTAAATTTATCAGTATGCGTCAAGTGTTCATGATTATTGTGTTAGTTGGGTGTTTGGGATTAGCTTATCTAACTAATTATATGTTCATCTTTATATTTTTAATAGTGTTGAGTGTTTGGATATAACTGTTAATTTACTTTAGTGGGTGTTTGTTTTAGCTTATTATATTGGCTAATGAACTTGTTCTGGTTATGCTTAAATTTTTCAAGACTTTTTTACTGATGCATGAGCCTATTTTCCAGTTTTAAGTAATAATAAGATCGTAAATGGGGAAAAAACTGAAAAACTGAGCTTATGAAAAACAAGCCTGTGGAAGACTTTATCTGAATATAAGATAAATGTGAAGTTATTGAACCAATTGTTATATCTTATTTGATCATTTGTTGATTTTTTTTTTCTCTGTTTAAAATGTATTGATCGGAAAATCTGAGTTAATGGCATCTTATATCTGTTTTCTCGTCTTTGCTTAAAAAGTTGTCTTTAGGTGTCAGTGTGTCACCAAGAGGCAGTTACGTATGGATCCACTAATATTAATTTTTTTTTAGTGGAGTGTTTGTTCTGGCATGTTGGCGATATAACTGATAATCATTTTGCCAGAACAATAACTGATGATCACGAAGTATAATGCTTTAAATTTTCGCACATCGTTTTTATTCAAGATTGCTCTTCATAAGTAATTGTAGCCCCGAACTACACGCTTCCTTATGTAAATTCACATATTTTGTGCTTTGTTTTCTTCTAGTATCATTCTGTAACTTTTAATGGAAGTTAATCTTCTGGTGTGCCATTGACTTTGTTAGCACTATTATAAATTCTTTGATTGGAGACTTGGAGTTGCTGTTACGGAACTAGTTTGTATAAAATAACATATAGCAGACAACATAGTTAGGTGAAGTAGTCATTATATTCGTTTTTATGGAACAACTAGCAGTTCTTTATATCTTAATGTATTTATTTGTCTCTTTGTGTTAGATGGCTGGCGGGTAGTGAAACACCTGTCTATTTTCAAAGTAATAATAATTTAGACCAGCCTGTTTAACCAACTTAAAATATCTTCTGCGGAAATGTTTAACTTTCATAGTAACATAGTTCCGGTGTCTGAATTAGCCTTTTGAATTGTGTTTTTAAGAAACATTGAATTAACTTTTAGTAAGTCTGGTATCAGTTTTGTGATTCATTCGGTAGTTGCGTTTCAAGTTAAAGTAGTACCTATTTGCTGCGTTATTACCATTTATTGATGTCTTGATATTGGATCACAAGATCTCCACTTTTGTAGGCGTCTTTCAAGGGAATCTTCAGTATTAGTTGTTGGAATTTAATATCCATTAACAACTACGAGCACGCAGCGGATATGAATATAGTTTGGTACATATGATTAACACACAATAAACAAACAAAGGGTAATAGAAAAACTTAACCTTCTTGATGAAATCAAATGCTAAGAAACAAAGTGGGTTTTAAAATTATCACCTCTAGGGAGTGACTCACACAAACACGTCCACACGAGTCGCGCTTACGATGCTAGCCTAACTTCCACGTCTATCCCAAACAACCTTTGGATGTATACAAACAAACCTAAGTCCAAATACCACTCTGTATTAAGTTGCCGAAATATCAGAAAGTAAGTAAGCTTGGGTTTTCACGAATTCGGTTCTACCGTATTAGACTACCAGTAAGAGAAACCGGAAAATCACACAAATGAAACCTATGCGTTTCTAATTTTTGTCACACTTTGAGCACGTATAAAACCATTACCATTAACCTGCTTTGAGAGGTAGTTTGGGATCGACTCACACCTATACTTATAAACCTCTTGGTTTAACCGAAAATCAACAGGAAGGAAAAAGGAGAACCGAAAATAAGATAAACCCTAATTATGGTTTATGTATGCGGCTGATTTAATGGAGAGGAGAAGGAAACTAATTTCTCTAATTTCTCTGTGTTTGTTGGATGTGTATGTCGTGTATATGACTTAGGGTGAGAAGGTATTTATAGCCTCTAAACCCTGATCATGATAAGAATAGGAAACTAGAAGTTTACCCTTATCACAACACCTCTCTTTTCCTCTTCTCCAAGCAAATGAATCTAGACACCTATTATGAACCCCATATGGCCGACTAATCCCATAGACCCCATACAGTTTCGTGTCTTGTCGTTTTTACTCCTTCGGTTTACAATTTAGAAACTTTCGTGAAGTTAAAACGCACTCTAGGTGTTTAACGTGTGTGCCCCCAATAGGCTCACACATTTCTAAGTCATTAGGTGCCATAATCCAACTTCCATAATCCACACAGCTCCCAACTTGAGAGGTGGCAGTAGCAGACTTGCATATACTATTGACGAACAAGTTCTAGCAACACTCACATTCGTTTTTTAAAACTAGAAATTGTTCTAGAGATCAAGTTTCAAAAACATTCTCCAAGTAGCATGGTTATGTATCTCTTGCTATAATCATCCCTTTGTTAAAGACTGTTTAACCATTGGGATATTGGATCCTAACTCATCCCATTTAGTTGTTTAAGCCATTTAGATTCTCGTTATAGAAATTAATTCAGATATACCAAATGTAATCAAGAATCATCTTGCATTACCCTTTGGGTTCGGCCAATCAATTATCTGATTAATTTTAAAGAGGCGCCAATGGTATCATTCTGCACATATCAAGTGGAGGAACAAATTCTTTGTTGAATACAAATGTTGTGATGTTGTTTTCACATCACTTCAATAATGTCTTTATATACTACTATTTTAATGTTAGCGTTTGACTTAGAATTAACAAGTGTTATCCACACATACCTGAACTTGTTGGTATATACAAGTCTAAGGCTGGACTTAACCTAAAACAATTTTCGAAATCTTCCTCATGACAAAGGATCCAAAGTAGAAATTCGAAGGTCTGTTTAGGGTGTCCAATATGCTTCCCTTGTGATAACATATGAGTTTGCGCCTGGGAAACCATCCATATATTCAAGGAATATATTCCAACAATCTCATTTGCCTTATGTAACATTATTCTCATATTGTTAACCGACAATGGACATATTTAGAATGGAAAAATCATTCAAGGATTAAACATGCAAATATATGATAACAATTATTATATGTATGAATAACAAATATCATGTATCTTTATTCATCAGAAAGTAAAAAATTGTCTTACAATTCCAATTATCCAAATACTAAAACAGATATGCATGAAAATAATTAGCAAGTTAGAAGTCCAATTTTATCCAACATTCGCAATCTTTTTTCTTTACAAGAATGCTAAACTGTTTATCTGAGTAAACTTTCCGAATACTTGTTTCAAATTTCACATTTGTGAAGAATTTGAATCATTTGATGAGTGCCGTACGTAAATTTGCATACTATTGCAACGGATCGTTGTATGAAATGTACAAGTTACCTTTAATGGGGTATTGTTGAAGTCAATACACATAATATCTCAGAACATTCATCTTTACAGGTTCTCAAAATGTTAAAGTATTCTTATTCTTTAATGTGTTTAGTGAAACACGCTCTTAGTGAGACATATCTAGCTAGTAGAATTTTTCAGAATAAGATATTAAAATTCTTCTTTAACTAGGATTGATTATTCTCTAGCATCATGTGTACTCTAACAACACTATGCCTTGTATAATTCATAACCATTTGTTTTAACAGTCATGTAAATCACTCTCAATTAGATACTGTTGCTATCAATCATCTAAACACTCTCAATTAGATACTGTTGTTGTTAGCTCATCTTGCTCTTGTGCAAAAGTAACAACCAGTCTCATACCTCAATATCAAGATATACCATGTGAACCTTCGTTTAAAAACACAAGGTCTTCCACCATGTACTAAATTATCTAAAAGTGAGAAATATATCATTTAAGACTTCTTCATTTCGATGTATTGCATCTGTTGTTGGACTAATTTCCACATATGTTTATTTCATTAAACATTTATTCTAAAGTCGTTTGTTTATTTTCCTAAATTCCAAGTGAAGTTTCATT
Organism: Tanacetum coccineum; assembly: GCA_026074375.1. NCBI lineage: Eukaryota > Viridiplantae > Streptophyta > Magnoliopsida > Asterales > Asteraceae > Tanacetum > Tanacetum coccineum. The sequence continues at coordinate 12,154 of BQNB010064172.1, forward strand.
CCAACCTCAAGGATTAACATCTATCTTAGATGGAATGATACCTTCAATATGTTACACAACATATGAATTTGAAGAAAAAACATAGTGCTCCCACTTGGTGTTAGGTATACTCAGGAGTTATCTTAATTTAATCAAAAATCATATTGTGGTTTATTAATGCTTAAGATTCATGCAGAGCTCTAGATGCATGATCCAATCTACACTTGGATTCTATATTTGTATAGTAGTTTATGATATTTTGATTTTAAACTTCATAACCTTTTGAGTACACAACCGTCCTACGCAAACAGGTAAGAATAAAGAAAAGAGGTTATAAAACTAATGTCATATCTTATGATTACACATAGTTCTTCGCTAGTAATCAGTAAGGAAAGAGGTTTTGAATCTTAATTTGCCATGTATGTCAGATTCAAGAAACCCTAATGCAAATATAGTTATCTTTATATAATGGTGCTGTGTAGAAAGAAAGTTCACATCATTAGTCAATTGCTTGAGTATGAGTAAAAATCTTAGTCATTCAGGCCACACATCTAATTTGTATTATAATTTTGTCTTTATGAGCCTTTTTTCAAAAGAAACCCATTATAACCTTAAAACATTGATTGCCTTTTAAGGACTGCATCTTGCCATTCATAGTTCTAAGACATTTATCAGATTCAAGATGTGATAATTTATCTTATTAGTTAGCAGGTTTAATATGACCCTCTAACTTATGTTCCTCGGCATTAAAATATCACTTTATTGATGAGACATCCTCGTGAATTTATGAATGAGAGTTACATTATACTTTGGTTCGACATTTTCATGTTTAACCTTAGTATGACATTAGTAAGTGAATTCAGAAGGTTATGTATTTTGTTCTTGAATATCTTCAAGATCTATAATTACTCCCACTTACTTTTGTAAGTAGAGATAATTCTCTAAATACCAAGTATTTAAGTAACAATAAATTGTTCTTAAATGGGACAACAAAATACATTTTATAGTTCTCATCTCTAGCTTGTTAATAATATGCTTCATAAGATATTAACAAATTTTAGAACTTTAATCAAGACATAATGGGATTCGTCCCAATCCATAAATAGATAATGTCTTGAATACCTTATAGGTTAGAACTATATTGAGTGTATCCATGACACACGCAAATTTTTAACCTTGATCAATTTTGGAAGGGATTAGAGTGAGCAAATTAAAAGTTATCCAGAAATCAAACAATCTGAATATAGTTTGTTTTCAACGCATTAGACATACCATAATAAAGTGGTATTCTATGAGTATTGGAATTGTGAGACTTTATCAGAATTCCCTAGATAACTTAATTCTATTTGGTTAAAAATAACTTTCCAATTGGGTCGATAGTCCAAATTGAAATACATAGTATTTTAAACACAAAATGAACGCTATAACGTATATTTCTGTTGAATTTTTAGGGGTGTTTTCATAACTCTATGATCATGTGTTTCAAGAAAACAGAACCTGTCTAAGTATACGTTAAAGTCACTGAATAATTCTTAGGAACAATCATGTTCGAAGTGTTAACATGAAGACACAACATTTTTTATACTTACTTTATGTTATGAGTCATTGGATTTAATTCAAGGACTTTTATAAATTATGTGTTACAAGCAAGTCTTTATATTAACTAAAGTAATTATATCGCCAACTCTTGAGTTCAATAGTAATTTTAAGTTAATTTAATACTTCATAATTATGATTATATAATTTAACCATAATTTTATTGACTAAAACATGTAGTCAATTAGTTGAAGTAGCTTAATATTATATCTTGACATTTAAATCTAATCGGGCGCAACAAAACATCTTGTTGTGCTTTAAGTCCTGTGATTTATTTAGCTTACGTACCCTTAGGGTCAAGAGAAACCAATAATCATATCGTTATATGTTGTTCCTTGCACACATTTAAGATTTCTCCCACTTGTGTACGGGACAACATTATCTAATGTAGACAAACAATACGACAAGCGTTCGATTGTATAAAGGGTGTTTAGCACTATAAGGAATGAATCGAGTCCAAGAAAATTTACCTTGAAGGGACTGCTTAGCAATTTATTTACTATTGCGGTTTATTCACTCATACATCGTGACTAGTGCAAGATGTCATTATTTGGTAGCTATAGACACAATGTTCTCTAGTTACACTAATATTTTATCTTTCAAAGATTTCAGAACCGAAAAGGGTAATGAAAAATTAAAAGTGAGTTTAAATATAATTAAGAAATATTCAATTATAACTCTATCTTATTCTTGTCAACCAATGAGAAGAGATATGAGTAAAGTTACACTCTTTTAACCAAAAAAAAAGTGACTATATGTTTTTTTTTTTATAAAAAAAACTACTTTCGTTTAACGAATTATGTTGCAACCACACAATTAATCAGAACATACAAAGTTCAATTTAGTATTTTTGATAATTAAATTCTTAAAGAATTAACTACCCAATTAATTACTAATAAGAATAAGATCCAACTTGACCTCTCACTTATTACCGGAGGTCTGACCAGCGTGTAAACAAGTAGGGCAAGAGGTAAGCGACGAGCGTTAATTGCATGTGTTGGAGAGGCCCTGAGGTCTGATCAGAGAGGTCAAACCAAATGCATGTGTTCTTAATTTTGGCTGGCATAGACTTAAAATTTCACATAGGGGTATATACATAAATGTGACAAAATTGTGTACAAGAATCATGCAAACCATCTTGTAGCACAAGTTAAGAAAACATTTTGTTAACCTTTTTGGTATAGACATCATTTTGTCAAATGTTCTCGGTAGCTCCATTTTGGACGCACAAAGAAGCGGAGAAACAAGTCAGCGCGAAGCATATTAAAAACCTAACTTCTCTTGGGGAGCCTTAGCTAAACCCGCCTTAAACTTCTCTTGTAGTTTGTCCATAATGGGTGAGCCATACTTCCAATTGACTAATGATGCTATTATGTGTTAAGAAACCCCTTTTGTTAACATTATTTTTATAGTTGCCAATATAGTGGAATTACAAATTGATCAAACCCTATTTATTGCTATCTCTACATGCGTCCGAAGAAGTCACATGTTATTCCAATCAATAATTTTCTAAATTGGCCGACTAGCTGTAGAGTGAAGGCCGGGATAAGATTAAAGATCAATTCAACCCCATATTGCGCACATAAAAACTAAGATTACACAAGAAATCAAATTTCATAGTTTAATGTCCGTATTAAATTTGTCCAAAAACCCCTGTTTCGCAAATAACACATAACTGGTCACAAGGAGTTTGCTTATGTGTGTAATATTAGACATGTTCAATCCAAATTTCTCTATAAGTATTTAGCCCGTTTTAGAGTTTCATAAAGTCTATTTGCAAATATTGAGCATCACATGGCATATCACATATAAGCAATTAAAACAGACAGAAAATTAAAGTAGATGTGAAGACAGACTCTTATATTGAAAGCAGTAAATCACATAATGCCTCGAGTTCTCAAAAGAGTCTTCTCCAAACGGAGAACCATAAGACTCTCACTAGGTTTTCTGCTAAAGTACCTAGATCGCCACATCCATCATATAGCATGATTGCGTGAGTCTTAAGGCCGAGATAAATCAAGAATAGAATAACATGACAGCTTAATTAAATTTTAATTTTAATCTATTCTTCTTTTTATCAAGTAACATTAGTATTGATTCTAGGTGTTTATTCATTATTTATGGCAAAGATTGCATGTCGTTGCCATAATTTTCCAATAAAACAATAAATAAATCAAGATTTCATGCAACCCTAACGTGTTTAATATGTGTGTAATTAGAGTTGTGTATATAAAAGTTCTTGGATGTCCGTTTTGTTGGAATTTAATATCTACTTAACCATTAACAACTACGAGTACGCAGCGGATATGGATCTAGTTTGGTACATATGATTAACACACAATAAACAAACAAAGGGTAATAGAAAACTAACCTCTTGATGAATCAAATGCTAATGAAACAAAGTGGTTAAATTATCACCTCTACGAGTGCTCACACAAACACGTCCAACGAGTGCGCCCGAATGCTAGCCTAACTTCACGTATAACCCAAACAACCTTTGTATGTAAACACAACCTGAATAAAGTCCCAAATACCACTCTTGTATTAAGTACCGACAATCAGAAAGTAAAGCTAAGCTAGGGTTTTCACCGAATTCGGTTCTACCGAATTAGACCAATCAGAACCGAAAATCACCCAAATGAAAACCTATGCGTTTCTAATTGTTGTCACACTTTGAGAACTTATAAACCAAAACCCTTAACCTGCTGAGAAGGTCGTGGGATCGAATCACACCTTAATAAGCCTCTTGGGAATAACCGAAAATCAACAGGAAGGAAAAAGGAGAACCGAAAATAAGATAAACCCTAATTATGGTTTATGTATGCGGCTGATTTAATGGAGAGGAGAAGGAAACTAATTTCTCTGTGTTTGTTGGATGTGTATGTCGTGTATATGACTTAGGGTGAGGAGGTATTTATAGCCTCTAAACCCTAATCATGATAAGAATAGGAAACTAGAAGTTTACCCTTATCACAACACCTCTCTTTTCCTCTTCTCCAAGCAAATGAATCTAGACACCTATTATGAACCCCATATGGCCGGCTAATCCCATAGACCCCATATAGTTTCGTGTCTTGTCATTTTTACTCCTTCGGTTTACAATTTAGAAACTTTCGTGAAGTTAAAACGCACTCTAGGTGTTTAACGTGTGTGCCCCCAATAGGCTCACACATTTCTAGTCATATAGGTGCGTATCCAACTACCATAATCCAACAGCTCCCACTTGAGAGTTGGAGTAGCAGACTGCCCATATACTAACGACGAAAACGTCTAGCAACACTCACATTCGTTTTTAAAACTAGAAATGTCTGAGATCAAATTTCAAAAACATTCTCAGTAGCATGGTTATGTATCTCTTGCTATAATCATCCCTTTGTTCAAATACCGTTAAACCATGGATATGGATCCTAACTCATTCCATATAGTTTAACCATTTAGATTCTCGTTATAGAACTTAATTCAGATATACCAAATGTAATCAAGAATCATCTTGCATTACCCTTTGGGTTCGGCCAAACAATTATCTGATTAATTTTGAAGAGGCGCCAATGGTATCATTCTGCACATATCAAGTGGAGGAACAAATTCTTTGTTGAATACAAATGTTGTGAATGCTGCTTCACATCACTTCCAATAATAGTCTTTATAACTACCATTTTCAGGTTAGCGTTTGACTTAGAATTAAAAAGTGATATCCACACATACCAGAACTTGTTTGTATATCAAGTCTAAGGATGACTTAACTAACCATTTTCGAAATCTTACTCATGACAACGGATCCAAAAGTAGATATTCGAAGGTTAGGGTGTCCAATATGCATCCCTTGTGAATAACATATGAGTTTGGCGGGAACCATCCATATATTCAAGGAATATAACCAACACTCACATTTGCCTTATGTAACAATATTCTCATATTGTTAACCGACAATGGACATATTTAGAACGATAAATCATTCAAGGATTAAATATGCAAATATATGATAACAATTATTATATGTATGAATAACAAATATCATGTATCTTTATTCATCAGAAAGTAAAAATTGTCTTACAATTCCAATTATCCAAATACTAAAAACAGATATGCATGAAACTAATTAGCAAGTTGAAGTCCAATGTATCCAACATTCTCAACTTTTTCTTTACAAGACAGCTAAATAGTTATCTGAGTAAACTTTCCGAATACTTGTTTCAAATTCACAATTGTGAAGAATTTGAATCATATGATGAGTGTCGTATGTATATTTGCATACTATTGCAAGTATCATAGTATGAAAATGTAACAGTACCTTTAATGGGGTATTTGAAGTCAACAACATACCTATCTCAGACATTCATCTTTACAGTTTCTCAAAATGTAAAGTATTCTTATTCTTTAATGTGTAGTGCAACAACGCTCTTAGCTGAGCATATCTAGTTAGTAGATTTATCATAAAAGATAAAATTCTACTTTAACTAGGATTGATTATTCTCTAGCATCATGTGTACTCAAACAACACTATGCCTTGTATAATTCGTAAACATTTGTTTTAACAGTCATGTAAATCACTCTCAATTAGATATTGTTGCTATCAGTCATCTAAACACTCTCAATTAGATACTGTTGTTGTTAGCTCATCTTGCTCTTGTGCAAAAGTAACAACCAGTCTCATACACAATATAAGATATACATGATGAATCCTTCGTTAAAAACACAAGGTTTCCATCCATGTACTAAATTATCTCAAGTGAAATATATCATTTAAGACTTGCTTCAATGATGTATTGCATTGTGTTGGACTTAATTTCCACATATGTTTATTTCATTAAACATTTATTCTAAAGTCGTTTGTTTTATTTCCTAAATTCCCAAGTGAAGTTTCATTCCAACCTCAAGGATTAACATCTATCTTAGATGGAATGATACCTTCAATATGTTACACAACATATGAATTTGAAGGAAAAACATAGTGCTCCCACTTGATGTCAGGTGTACTCAGGAGTTATCTTAATTTAATCAAAAAATCATATTGTGATTAAACTTAAGATCTCAGCTCCTAGATGCATGATCCAATCCACACTTGGATTCTATTATCTTGTATAGTTTATAAATATTATTTTAAACTCATAACCTTTTGATTACACACCGTCCTCGCAAAAGGTAATCATAAAGAAAAGAGTTATAAAACTTAATTGTCATATTCCCATGATTACACATCGTCTTCGCAAGGTAATCATTAAGGAAAGAGTTATGATCCTTAATTCGCCATATGTCAGATTCAAGAAACCCTGTATGACAATTAGTTATCTTTATATAATTGATGCGTGTAGAAAAGAAAGATTCAATCATAGTCAATTGCTTGAGTAAGATTAAAAACTCTTGTCATCGGTCACGCATTAATATGTATACAATTTTGTCTTTATGAGCCTTTCTTCAAAAGAAACTCATTATAACCTTAAAACATTGATTGCCTTTTAAGGACTGCATCTTATCATTCATAGTTCTAAGACATTTATCAGATTCAAGATGTGATAATTCATCTTATTAGTTAGCAGGTTTAATATGACCCTCTAACTTATATTCCTCAGCATTAAAATATCACTCTATTGATGAGACATCCTCGTGAATTTATGAATGATAGTTTTCATGTTTAACCTTAGTATGACATTAGCAAGTGAATTCAGAAGGTTATGTATTTTGTTCTTGAATATCTTCAAGATCTATAATTACTCCCACTTACTTTTGTAAGTAGAGATAATTCTCTAAATACCAAGTATTTAAGTAACAATAAATTGTTCTTATTCGACTCTGAGAACTGTCGGCGCAAGCGCCGCAGAAGAGTAAGCTCGCTCAGAAACTCCCTCGGACAACGAGGACGTTGCAGAAACGGGACACTAGAAATCCAAGAACAACATTGTGAAGATGAAGACTATAAAGATATGTCCCGTCCATGGCGTCGCAAAAGGACGACGCATTTCGCGGCGCATAAGCCTAATTCTCGAAGGCTAAGAAAAGGCGCAAATGCCTGCTAACGTAAAAAACGTATGATGGGACAGGTGGGGGGTGGGGGAAAGATCTTGACGACCTAATCTAAAAAATCTTCCGAATCGGTCGGCACTATTGAAAACATGGCCACAACCCATGTGGTGCCACATGTAAATTCCACGTTAGTAGGAAAACGCGCGGAAACCTGTTCAGCCAACTACCACGCAGAAGCGATTGATGGGTGAAGATAGGCGAAGCATGTCCGCTTAAATTTACTCAAAGGAAGAAGTGTGCCAGAACCCTGTCGAGCTTGCCAGCGGTGAAACAGCGCCAAGAGGAGTCCATAACGCCTACTTAAGCGCTATAAAGGAACGAATGCATAACACGTCAGGCGTGACCCAAAAAATTCTCAAGATCTCAGGGTTTTATGAATGGTATAAATAACCCAGAACTTATCAAAAGGTTGAATGAAAAGGGTTCCCCTAACCTTTGAATGATTGATGAAACGCACAAGGTCCTTCATTCAATGAGAAGCCAGCCGCCTGCGGACAGCAGAAAAGCTACTCAAACAACAGAGTCACAGGAACATCCAAGGAGGACAACCAATGGACCAGAGTAGCAGTCGCAACAACCGCTACCGCTGTCCAGAGGGGCGGCGTGGAACGACAAGTACACCCTAAAACTAAGCCCACTGACAATGACCCAAAGGAGATACTCGCTACAAAGTGCAAACTTCCCAAGAACCTACCACCAATGCACACTCCAGAAATCAACGCGTGGGGAAACGGATACTGTGAGTATCATAGGCAAATGGCATACTACCAAGAGTGGACCAACTGCGCCAGCTAATTGACAAATTGGTAAAGGAAGGCAGATTGGATCACCTGGTGAAGACACAAGGAAGGAAAGATAAACAAAAGGAGTCAGAGCCCAAGAAAGAACCAACCTAAGACAAGGCTGACACCATCTATATGGTGCAGTCATGGCAGCGAAAAACTAAGCAAAAAGTCAGCTAAAATTTTTTGCATGGAAGTGGCATCTCTTTTCCCCACTTTAAACAAAATGCGGACAACCAGTGGTGTAGCCACTTACATCGAGATAAATGCACGGGTTCACGACATTCCACCGCATGTCACATATTGATTGACGGAGCATCTATAGACACACTTCTAACATTGCTTCCAAAAGACTCGCCCGAAGTAAAAAGTCAGTTAAACCCGGCCACGACATCGTTGACTGGCTCCACGGAGAAACGATATGGCCCCATGGGGCAAATAACGATACCGGGTTATTTGGTTGGGCAATAAGGATCACTTCCATAAACAGCCTATATGAATTTATGTGATCAGATCACCATCGCCATACAAAGCATTAATTGGGAAGACCAGATCTTTAGCGATACCGCGGTCCCCTCCCACGACCCACGATGCTAAAATTTCCCCATACGACCGGCGGAATTGTCACCATCTACAACACCAGCCGCACCACCTAAAGATGCAACCAGTCACAAAATGAGACGTGAATCAGACTCAGAGACAACACGCAACAAAGTGACAAACTTGAAGTTCGCGATTCATCCCGATTACCCAAGCAAGAAGTAACGATCGGGTGGGTCGCTGTCCTGATACGGGTAAGGCGGCTTGGTGGCGCACTCTTGCAAAGAAAACCTCGATATCTTTGCATGGGAACCAAAACACATGACTGAGTGCCACGATCGATCACAGAACACAATTTCTGAAATCCGACAAGGATACCCCTCAGTAAAGGCAGAAAAAAACGCGGGCAAGCTCCAGAGCGTACTAAGGCCATTCTGGAGGAGTACATAAACTCGTGGAGGCAGGTATTCATGCGAGAAGATCTATTACCATGACTGGCTCTCCAACTAGTTTATGGCAAAGAGGAGCGAATGTACTGGGCGGATGTGCGTGTGTATCTTTCACTGACCTTACAAGCATGGACCACAAGACTGCTATCCACTACCAGAGAATTGACATGGAAATGGGAGTCCTTGAATTCGGATAACCCCTTCAAAGTGCTTCTTTGGACTCATACAGGGTAATCACCAAATCCAAAAATGTGCCCAGGATGACGAGGAACAGACAAAAAGCCTTCACACAAGTCAAGGTGTCCCTATTGCTATACAATGATGCATTTTGCCTAAAGAAAACCGGTGGCCAACCTACCAGCGACTGTAATAACGCATCGAGGGGCAAGTGGGCCGTTAACCTGGAAGTCTATGTCGATGACCTTGTAATAAAGAGCCACAAATACACCGAAGACGAGTTGTGCTCGACATAGTAGAAACTTTAGGGCACTGCGACAAATCAATATGAAGCTAAATTCCTAAAAATGCACTTTTGGGGCTTATACAGAAGGCATGTTTCCTCGGATACTTGATAGAACCTTGACGGCATCAAGCCGTGTCCATAAAAAACAAAAGCTGTCATCTAACTCCTTCACCGCGCCACGAAAAAACAAATTGGAAAGGAAGTCCAGTCGTTAAATGGGAAGTTCGCCTGTTTGAACAGGTATCCTATCCAGTCAGCAGACAAGTCACACCCCTGTTCAACGCTCAAGAAGTGTACGAAAGAAGGGAGAATTTTGTGACTACAGTAGCAGAAGAAGCTTCACGCCGCTCATGCAGCATATAGCATGCACTTTCCCACGCTAGTTTGGCACCCCGACAAACCAGGGGAGGTGAGTAGATTATGTATTTATCCGCGATGCAGTGAGACAATAGCGTCGTGCTACTGAGCAGATAGGGACTCTGTACAAACACCGGATAATACTTTCGTAAGTAAAGCACTCAAGGAAACGAGATCAAACTATAGCGCAATGGAGAAGCGATCCTGGCGTTAGTATTTTGCCCGCCAAAAGACTGCGCAGTTAGATTTTCCAATCGCACCCAATACTGTAAACCACAGATCAATCCCATCAAACATTTGTATCTCTAAACCAGTGGTGCGTTTTTGCTGGGGGAGCATAACATTCTTATAGACCACCGCACCACAGTAAAGGACAGATACTGGCGGATTTTCTCATCGAAAAACCAAAAACCGATGCTGTACTCGCCCAGAGCGAAGTAAAACTCCAAGAACCATGGATCTTATTCACGGATGGGATCGTCCATGCGTAGCGGGTTGGGCGCAGGCCGTCATCCTCCTACCCTGAAGGAATGGGAATCACATTACGCACTGCGTCTTTGAATTCACAGCCACGAACAACGAGGCGGAGTAGCAAGCCCTTATTGGCGGGACAAAACGCATTGCAACTCGAAAGGGTATACGTAACCTAGAAGCCAAATGTGGTACCTCCCCGATTAGTAGCCATCCAGTTTGGCTAAAGAAGACCAACATATTTCAATTACCTCGACCATCAGACAAAGTCCGCTAATCCAGGGCTTTGATAGATTCACCATTAGGCAAGTTCCTAGGGGTGACAACAAAAAATCGGATGCCTTAAGTAAGATCGCATCCACAAGCTTCGCGCACCTATCAAAGCAGGTGTTGGTCGAAATCTTGAAGAACAAATCCATCCTCGAAGATGAGATATCACGATCTAGAAGAGCAGGATCCTACGGGATACTCCCTATCATCAATTCATAAAGCAAGGGGCAAAAATAAAAATTGTCTTACTATCCCAATTATCCAAATACTAAAACAGATATGCATGAAACTAATTAGCAAGTTGAAGTCCAATGTATCCAACATTCTCAACTTTTTCTTTACAAGACAGCTAAATAGTTATCTGAGTAAACTTTCCGAATACTTGTTTCAAATTCACAAATTTGTGAAGAATTTGAACGCTATGATGAGTGTCGTATGTATATTTGCATACTATTGCAAGAATCATAGTATGGAAATGTGACAGTACCTTTTATGAGGTATTTGTAGTCAGCAACATACCTATCTGAGACAGTCATCTTTATAGTTTCTTAAAATGTAAAGTATTCTCATTCTTTAATGTGTATTGCAACAATGCTCTTAGCTGAGCATATCTAGTTAGCAGATTTATCATAAATGATGAAATCCTACTTCAACTAGAATTGATTATTCTCTAGCATCATGTGTACACAAACAACACTATGCCTTATATAATTCGTAAACATTTGTTTTAACAGTCATCTAAATCACTCTCAATTAGATACTGTTGTTATCAGTCATCTAAACACTCTTAATTAGATACTGTTGTTGTTAGCTCATCTTGCTCTTGTGCAAAAGTAACAACCAGTCTCATACACAATATAAGATATACATGATGGATCCTTCGTTAAAAACACAAGGTTTCCATCCATGTATTAAATTATCTCAAGTGAAATATATCATTTAAGACTTGCTTCAATGATGTATTGCATTGTGTTGGACTTAATTTCCGCATATGTTTATTTCATTAAACATTTATTCCAAGGTCGTTTGTTTTATTTCCTAAATTCCCAAGTGAAGTTTCATTCCAACCTCAAGGATTAACATCTATCTTAGATGGAATGATACCTTCAATTTGTTACACAACAAATGAATTTTAAGGAAAAAACATAGTGCTCCCACTTGATGTCAGATGTACTCAGGAGTTATCTTAATTTAATCAGAAATCATATTGTGATTATACTTAAGATCTCGGCTCCTAGATGCATGATCTAATCTACACTTGGATTCTTTTATCTTGTATACTTTATAAATATTATTTTAAACTCATAACCTTTTGATTACACACCGTCCTCGCAAGGGAAAGGAGCATACAAGTTGCATGACATGGATGGGCGTGAGTTGCCCCGCACGTGGAATATCTGCCATCTCAAGAAATGCTATCTTTAGTGAAGTGCTCACTGGGTATATGCGTGTTTTTTTTACACACATGTTTTTTTTTTTTTTTCTGCAAGTATCAATTAAATGTCGCGGTTTCTAGCTAACTCCGCGATGCAATTCACTTTACATGCTTATTGTGAGTCTCTATTTATGTCTCAATACTGTTGTTACATTATTTTGTGCCTACGCGGCGTGCATGCACCTAATAACCCCACGATGGGAAAAGGATGAGTAAACCTACTAAATGACCGCTATGAGTAAGAGGTGCAAACCCATTCAACACGGATCATGAGTCCTTGTTAAACACTTTTTCCTCAAGACGTTGTAGTCAGTTATGGGCGCAGCATTCCAGCGATTGATTCGCAGCAGCGCACACGTGCACGTTTAACAAATTTAGGGGAGTCCAAAACTTTGAATTCTTGATAATAGGTATTACAGGTACGCCGCAGAATTGTAATGTCAACCCAAACATATACACTTAGCATATTTTGGCATGTCCATGAACGTTGAATAATATGTTCACAACAATTTGACAAATGGCACATCATAAACAAGCCTTTCATGCAAAGGCAACTAATTATGCACAAATATTTTGTCAACTTTTATAACTCATATTGTGTGCGTACAATCGCATAAGTCACAATAACATACGACCCATACTATGGGTCCACAAGGATAGCTTTTACACAAGAACCACGAGTTCACTTAATCAACATTTACTAATATACACAAAAAACGACAAGTTTACACAGGAAACAACCTAGAATGTGTGACAACGACTTTGCTCGGACCTGCCAACTTGGTAGGCCGCATCCCCAGCCTCCTCCAGCTTTCCCAGGAGCTCACTATCCTTAGGTGACACAGTCGCCACGCTAACTGTACTCATCAAATGGGGGGTGCGTAGCACCAAATACCAACATAGGATGCCTTACCTTCACCCCTTTCTTCTTCGCAAGGCCATATGCTGGGCCTCCAAAGACTCCTTCAACGGGACCTCCTTCTCAAGTGCGAAAGGATTCAGAATGTCACGAGGACTGGCAAAGATAGGCACCTGTAGTTGCGACACGTCCGACTTTAGAAAGTAATCAGGCTGGGCCTCAGCGCCCTCGGTGGCATGCCTAGCAAGGTTAACCCTGTTCCTTATCACACCAAATGGGGAAAATCCAGTCACGCTCCTACTGTGCGATATGAGGCACTCAAACAGTTTCATCGCCTCCATCAGCACAACAAGCTCCCTCATATGCATATTTGATTATACCCAGGTACCTGTGCTAGCACTGGTCAGCAGCCTTCTTTCATCAGTTCCTCTCCCGCTTCCGCCATACCACGACCAAGGCAACGACTTCACTACATCCAAAGGACTGCCTGACCTCCTGCGATTCCAGAGTGCTCATGGCAGCAAGGCGCAAGCCATGGCTTATGAGCCACCTGCGCTCAGCAATCGTTGACAACATGTGAGGGTACAGCTCCTCGTCATACTCGATACTGAGTTTGCGTAGCTTCTCTTCCTGCTTCTCCAACAGCCCCTCCACTTTCTGGCGAAAATCATCCAGCCTTCCAACATGTTTTGTTCCTACCCCCCTCCAAGTACTATCATACCAGTGTCAACTCGCCTTGTAAAACTCCGCAGCATCCGCGCGCTCTTGCTCTACCTTGACAAGCAGTGCTCCATTTTTTCCTCGCAAGGTACGTGCTTAAGACCATGCAGACACTGCATCCGCCTGCGCATCTGCCACTTTCTGTGCCTAGCAGCAGGATCACCTCTTCCTTCTGAGCAAAATCCGGCTGCGCTCGATCGCAACCTTGCTCTATCTGCGCCACGAGCGGGCCTTAATTGCTGCGCATATGACCATATCAAACTCCCCCATAAGCCTGATCCACCGCATACCTCGAAAGCCTATGACCGATCTGGGGTGGGGATGTGCAGCATCTTCACCGGCGCAGAGGAATCACAGTAGACTCGACACTAGCAAACAACCATCAACAACGAGGATTACACATTACATTATCGTGATTACGTATCATCAACACTATTACTGGACGGAAATGGAAGCTCAAAATTACTTACTTGGGGGGAGGGGTCTCGGTCACCTCTTTGGCAGCAAGCGTGGGTGACGCATCCGGGGTTTCCTCCTCAGTTGATGTACTCAAACCTAGACTGAGATGACGTACCCTCTTTGACGGGCCCGCGCCATCATCACCGGAGCGCCACTATGGCTTTCAATCCAGAATCCACTTCTGCGACATCAGCATCTTCTAAAGAGCCAATGCTTGTTGCGTCTGGCTGGGGCTCACCGTTATACTTGGCACACTGCGCAAGGTGTGGGTGCTACACATCAGTACTCTCAATCTCGATTGCCCAGCACGAGTTCCATTGTGCGCCCGACGGTGCTTTCCAACAGCGGCTCCTCACCATATCTTAAAGGGCGCACCCCCTCGATGACCTGCTTGGGCTTACTCAAGTGCACCACGCTAAACAAATCCATCTCTGCGTCACATAAAGAGAACACGAAAAACAAATGGTTACATAAGCTTAATTAAGAAAAGAGCGCTTACACTACTTAATGAGGGAGAAGGAAGGACAAGCACCCACCCCGGCCGTCATCGCCTATAAACGTCGGCACTTCCTCGGGCCTTTGGAAATAATTACGGCTAATGCCCATGTGGCATAGAAAGGCTTCTGAGTATGCGTTGATAGGGATACGGTTCTCATTTATAAGTTCCGCATCCTCCATACTATACGACCCGGGGGGTGGGCGCTCATCCCTCGGCAATAACCCCTGAGTATAGAAGGCGAAGTTCCAAGGAACCAACGCATCATCTACCCAGAAGAACATCTCCCTCCAACGCCTCAGCGCATCTAATTTTTCAGTGTAGCACTGCAAACGCCCGGCGCGCTTAGAAAACGATACCCATCCGTTTGACCAACAGGTATGGTAAAAGGCGCGGAACAAATGGACCGTGGGATTAATTGCCAAGAGGCGGCAATTAACCTCGAAATTGGATATTTTTGCCGCACCTATGCAGTGCAATTGGGAAATATGAAGACGATAGTGGTTCAGGATGTTGCACATAAATAACGAGAGGGGCACGCGTTGATTGGCAAACTCAAAAAAATACGTGTATACCCCAACCTTCCCCACTAGGAAATCCGCTATACTCGCATCCGCAGCCGGCACGTTCCAGGGGGCAAGAGCGGACGGGGATATAATACTCAGATGTGAACTCACGAAGTTCCTCATCTGTTATTTCTGATGTAAAATCAGTAAGTTGCAACACCATGATTTGTGAAGCAAAGGTTTGGATGCGCACGCGTTTTTTACCTGTATCTATGGTTTGATGATTATTGGAAGCTTTATCAATGGTGGTGGAAGAGTTTTTTTTTTACTGTGGCAATAACAGTGAAATAGCGGCGATCCCTTATATAGGGCAAGTTGTTACTGACACGACGACCGGATGGGGAACACGTGTCCCCCACTTGTCCTAATCGTGTGGCAGGGATGCAACCTATGAGCTGTGTTCTAGCTACCATCTCACGAATTACGAAGCGGCTTCTTGCAAATCAAATTGACTGGATTCATTGTTTTGGGCGGGACAATTTCTTGTTTCTTCCTCGATACGCATCTAGGAATATTTGCCGCAACTATTTGTAGTCTAGCAACCGAGTCTTACCAACTCATACAAAACTGGGGGACATGATGACCGTATATCAACAACGGTTCAGCCACCCGACCCACGAACACTATTTATACCTGGACCCATGACGCATGGGCCATAGCGACACCGATACGGGCTTCCAAAGCCCAAACGATACTGCCTACGGGGAAGCCCATAACATATGGCTTATCACGACAAGGATATTAGGCCCATGAGGTCCAACCAGCGCACACGCGCGCAGGTATTTATAACACCAGTTACGAACGAGTTATGATCAGGAGAGGGGCCCACTATGTTATTCACCTAATTAAACAGTGGGGCCTCTTGGTTATTCACCTAATTAATAGGACAAAGCCCATTAGGGTTTGGTGAGAATATAAGGGCCACCTAGGCTCTCATCCAAGGTATCTCTCAAACCCTAACTTTCTACTAAATCCCTAAACCGATTACTTACTCACGCCGAGAGTAATCGTGGAGACAATCCACATAAGCCTAACTGCCTTTGTTTCCTTAGTGGCCGCAGTCTCATACATCAAGACTCAATTGATACAGGAACCGGAGTCTAACAGATCCGTATTACCCCTAATCCGGATCTAATCAAGGATCGTCCAACTTTTGTATCAACAGGTTTAGTGCACTGTTTAGACATATGGTCTTCCCCCTTGCAGTTGTAACAAACAATCGTCCTTTGTTCCCATGAATTGCTTCCACTTGCTCCCTGGGAGTGTAGTTTCTAACTTTACCCGATACAAAAAAATTTGTCAATCCCTGACTGGTTGTAAAGTAATTAACCATCATTAATGGAGGCTTGTTGCCTAGTGGTTGATGAATTCCTCACTGGTTATATAGTATGTAGGGGTAACGGGAGGTGACAACAGCAGTCAAGAAAGACATCATGTGATTGAAGGATGGATGATGATGGAGAATAAGTGTTGTGGTTGGGAATATTCAGGTTGTTGGTTAACTGATGGACCATATTCCAATTGAAGGATGGATGATGATGGAGAATAAGTGTTGTGGTGAACTGATGATTGATAGTTATTGGATGGATAAGTGATTTAAAGAGGTGATGATGACTGATTATTTGAGTATTGTTGAGACTGATAAGGTGATCCATACTGTGGAGACTGATATGGTAAAACTTGTGATTGAAATTGAGTGTTTTGGTAAGAGTTTTGATGAGTTTGATAAGGAGACTGGGTCATCTGATGGGTTGCAACCAAAGCAAGCGATCTTAGTTGCGTTCATGCATTAAACGAACCTCATTTGCATGAAATTCATGTTGTCCCAAGTAGGCATGAAGCTGATCAATGTTAGTTGTATGCAAATCCTGAACCAGTTTGACATCTGTCACAAATTTGCTCCACTCAGGAGAAGGTATCAAAACTTGTGTTCAACTTAAAATTGTTCCACGTTTTCATATTGTAGATTGTTCATGTCATTGAGAGTCAGCAGTGAAAATCTCAATAGAAATCACGTAGTGTTTCTCCCTTCTTATAAGCAAACTTATCAAATTCTACAAAACTAACATCACTTTCTGAATTCGTCAATGAAGTTCCTTGCATCAGATGTTTTGAAATCTTCCCAAGTTCCTTGGCGACTTTATGATTGCAACCATCATGACTTCAGTGGTAGTCCATGAGAATGCTATTTGTTGCCTGATATCAAATCCGACTTATATTGCATCCTTAGCAGATAATTCCTAAATATTTCTTTGGTCTTGTCACTCCATTTTCCTCAATTGAAGGCCAGATGAGTGGACCATTTTCACGATTCAAGGATCATTTGTCCATGTTGTCTATTCATCATGTATAGCTTCATTTTGCTTTTCCAAGAATTATACATATCCTTTTCCAACATAGGTGGACGATTGTCGACACCCGAAAGAATTGCTTTGTCAGCAAGAGTCGTCATTGAGAAATTTGTATGTTAAAAGATTATTTTCGGATCGAACGGTGGTAGAAAGAAATTGTGTTTGATTAAGTTATCTTTTAAGAGTTGTAATTCTTGAAACTATATGGGATTTTAAAATTCTTGACAAAACCGGGAAAACAAGTTGATGTTTCACGGGATTTTACAAGTCAAAGAGACCGGTTAATTTGAAAATTTGATTAGTTCGTTTCGATTACACTGAAATTTGACTAGATCGGTAATCTCACAAAAATTATTAGATCGGTTGTTACTGATATTGACTGGATCGGTATTCAAAGAAAACTAACTAGTTCGGTCTTCACTAAAAACAATAATCGGTTAACACTAAAAATCACTAGATCGGTCTTCACTGAAACTAATTAGATCAATTAACACTGAAAGTCACTAGATCGGTTAACAATGAAAGTCACTAGATCGGTTAACACTGAAAATAACTAGATCGGTTAATACTGAAAACCACTAGATCGGTTAACACTTAAGATAACTAGATCGGTTAATACTGAAAACCACTAGATCGGTTAAAACTTAAAATAACTAGATCGGTTAACACTGAAACTAATTCGATCGGTTAAAACTGAAAATCACTAGATCGGTTAACACTAAAGATAACTAGATCGGTCTTCACTCGAAACCCACTTCTTCAAAACTTAAAAAGATACGTTTTTGACGATTGTTTTCCGAAAATTTTTGTACCACAAGTGTTACTAAGCCTATAAGGACAAGAAAAATGACAACTTTATGGCTTTTAAGCCGAAAAATTTAAAATCAAGATTTTGACCTTAATAAAGCTAATGAACCCAAATGATACAAAATAAGAGATGTTTCTATGACTCTAAGCACACACCTATATCCAAGGATATTAGATCAAAACTACCTATGTAGATAATCTTTTAGTGTGGAATTTAATCTTAGAAAACAAGAAAAAAATCAAAAAATACGAATGGTATTATAGGAAAACTACACGAACCATAACAAAAACAATATCTAAACACACCACTCCATGGCTCTTGATACCAATTGATGACTAATCAAATAACATACTAGATGAGAGGGAAAGAGATTGTTTTAGTGAGAGGGAGAGAGTTGGATGAACACTTAGAGAGAGAAAGTACACATATATTAATGTGTGTAAAAATAAGCAACCAACCACCTCTCCAAGGCATGGAGAGGTATTTATACACTTACAATGATGTGGCTTGGGCCTTTGCATGGGTTTTATCACATGGGCCTTAGCTAACTAGTATTGTATAGTTTCCAAAAATTACTTAACGAGCTAACGACAGTTATCTATGGAAGCGACCGACACTTTCCTAGGAATTTCGTATTCCTAACACTGACAAAACCTCGATGTGTACCTTACTTTCACCAGAAGGAATCTCTACGAAGGGATCAAAACTAAGAATCACAAAAACCAAATCAACTTTATTTATTGAAAATTATTTTATTTCGTTTATTAAGCTGATGGGAGCAAAAAGCCACAATTAACCTTTATGAGCTCTAAAGAGATCCGACTACTCCACGCTTAGCATTTAACTTATATTTAACTCTATCATTTTTTGTTCTTTGCAAAATTTTAAAGTTAAGCAAACGCTTAGTCTTGAAAGCTAAGGGAAAAGCTAGAGTGCAAAAACTCGGTCAAGTAAAAAAATCTCCCTAGTTCTAGCCTACGGGCCTACTTATTTATTAAACATTTTTATATCATTTTTTTATAATAAAATAAAGCAAAAATTTGTTCAAAACGGGGTTGCGTAGGACACAAACAGGCAACAAGTATGATCAATTTTGAAAGAAATCCCCCCACACTTAGAATCAAACATTGGCCTCAATGTTAAAAAATGTCGGGTTTTCCCCCACACTTAGGAACGAAAAAGGCAAATGCAAAAAATTCAAAGTGTGAAAGGGCAAATAAAATCAGATATATGTATTATCAGGATGAAGGATTCCCAGGATATAATCATGAAAATGATCGGAGACCGCGTGATTGGAGGATTGAAAACAAGCACGAAGGTCTTCAAGATCATAGGAAATCCTGCAAGCAAAAACAGATAACCACGAAACACAACAAGGATATAAGCACTCCCCTACACTTATTAATTAATAATACTACTACTAAACTAATATAATATTACTACTAAGAAAGATAGAAAGAGGAAGAGAACACGGTTTGCCTCCCGAGAAGCGCTTGTTTTGTGTGAGTCTCTAGCTTGACTATCCCTGAATTTTTTGTCCTTGGGGTGAAAACTGATGGAAGATACGATCTTTAAAGAAATTTCACTCAAAATATAACAGTCATTGATCATGAAATTTTCAATCAGTAGATGTGGAGATTTTCTCGTGAAAGAGAAAATTCCATTATTTAGGAGGATCCCGGGATCGAAAACTTTGTCTTCATTTCCAGAAGGAAATGAGACTAAAAGATCGATCTCAGAAAATCCCATCTCAAAAAAATGGAGCCACAATCGGATAAGAGAAGACTTAAATCATTAAGCTCAGGACTTGTAAGTTCCTTGATTGAATCTTCAGATATATTTTCTTCAAAAAGTATAGTCAACTCTCCTGGGTTGAGCTCAATATCGAAGTAAAAACAATCATACTCTGGTGAAGATATGATGTGAGCGAGTTCATCGGCGAACTCCTCATGATGAGAATCACTCATATCAGCAGGAGGAAGGTGATCAATCGAAAGATCAAAGTAAAATGATTCATATTAAAGAAAAGAAGGATCAGAGTGGGAAGTGGTATTGCCACCAGACAAATATTCATATAGTGGTCTTACAACTATAATTACACATAATTATTTCACATAAAGCCTCACGAGTCCTAACCATCCTCGAGGGAATTTATCAAGTACCTCGAGTTGTGTAACAATCTTGTCATGGCTCCATCTCGCAACTCATCAAACAAGAACTGTCTTGAGATGCAGTCATGAATTGGTACACATCTCGACCTAATTAATAAATTTACTCGACGTTGGATAATACTCGAATTTTTATGTTCATCTAACTTCACATAGTTATCATATTGCATGCACATTATGCATGGTCTTGAGGCTATGGTGCAACCCACCATACCTCAACAGGGTTCTAGTGTTTGTCTATCCTACGAACATGTATATAAATCATGTAAGCATCTAGTATGACCAACTATTGCAACAAATAGTGTATGTATGTCTCGTAAAAATCTTTTGAAAATGTGATCGTTGAAAGTGGTTATAGTTTAGGTAAAATTCAACCTAGTTCTCTATAACCTTGGCTCTGATTACCAATCTGTAACACCCCCAAAATTGGGTCGCAGCGGAATGTATTTCCGGGAGCGTTACTTCATGATCCCATTGCACAAGTCAGGAGAGAACGACCTCTAACTGAGTCGTTTGAAAAGAAATCTTGTAAATTTGGACTCCAATGCACATCAAGTATGTCATACATCTATTTCACCTGAGAAAAATATGCTTAAAAGTGTCAACATTAAAGTTGGTGAGTTCATAGGTTTTTGTAAGTATGAATGTAAATCCCAAAACTATATATATAGGTTTACTGTGTTACAAGTTTCGCCCATACAAGACTTGCAACGCATAAACCTACATATATAGGTTTACTTATATAAAATCCCAAAATGTTTCAAGTATATATTGTAATGAACACGATATCCCAAAATGTTTCAAGTAGATATTATAATGAACACAATATCCAAAAATGTTTCAAGTAGATATTATAATGAGCACAATATCCCAATTAGTTTCAAGTATGTAAGAGAAATGATTACGATTACTCTAAGTTCATGGAAACTGCGACGTAGACTTGTAAGTATGCCACTTTATTCAAGGCACGGTAAATGTTCATTAGTATATAGTTGTTGGTCATGTAGACACCAATCCATTCATATCCGACATGGTATAACGTTCGTTAGTTCGATCTCGAACTAGTGAGAGCTAATCACCCGAACGGGGGTTGTCAATCCCCAATAGATCTATTTTATAACATTCGCGCTCACCCTCCAAGTGATTTACAGTTCATGAAACCTAAGCTAATCCGTAATTATTCGAGTAAAAGTCAAGTATGTGTTTACGTCCAAAAAGTAAACCAAGTATTGTATCTCATCGCATGACAAGTAAAGAAGTGCATAAATCAATTTGTAATCAACCAAGTAAATGTATTTATAATCAAGCATGTTCTCACCCCAAAACTTATAAAACAAATCATGTAAAACGTGGGGTTATGAACTCACCTCGAGTGAGCTAATATCAAGTATATCACGCAAAATGCGTCCGATAATCGCCGAATGCAACCTAATCCAATATAGGTCGTATGAGTACTCGAGTATGTTGTCTAACAACTACCATATATAATCCTATTTAGTTATCATCATACTATCGTTCGGGCTATCATAATTAAGAGGTCATGACATGACGTACGAGGAGCTAGGATACTTTAAATCGTAAATCCAACAACTCGTCAATACGCCATCCGAAGAGGCCTCATTATGAAATTCCCTAGTAATATAGCACTTTGGTAACTATAACACATATATATCTATATAGCTATATCACCATCTAATCGTTTTAGCGAAATCATATTTATAAGGTAAAAACGTTTATAATTACGCCTTTTAGCAAAAATGACATAACTTCGTCGTTTTTAGTCCGTTTCTCGCGTTTCTTATGCCCACGCTTTCGTAGTAAGACGAGTGATCATAAAATCACATTTTTAGGTTTTCATGATTCTGATGTGAATAGTGATTTTACTGTTCATCACAGCTATAAACTCGTTTTTACGTTTTAATTAGCGTAAAACTTGTAAACGTCGTATCTTATTCGTTATAGCTCCGTTTTTAGCGATTCTTTCGAGCACGATCTCGAAATTAAAAGTTTTATCATATTATTTATGTTTTACAAAGTATAAGTTTCTGCCATGAATAGTAACTTTTATAAAAATAGTTTTATAAAAGTATTAACTATCGTAAACTTGTAAATAACGTATCTTCTTCGTTATTAATTGGTTTTTCGAGTTCTTTATGACCTCCTTGTGACATGTAGTATTTTATAAAAGTATAAAATACATGTGTAATTTTTCGAATACAAACAGCCCCTTAAGATAAATTTCTCAAAAAGTGTTTAAAACTTGTTTTTAGATCTTTTTAGCTTTACCACTTTGTTACAAATCCATTAGAACCCTTAATATCTTATGTCTTACATATATTAGGTCCATTAGTTCATATTTTTCCCAAGTGTTCAAGATAACAAGTGTTCTAATCTCACTTTTAATCAAAACTTATTAAAGAAACCCTAATCTTTCTTTCTTTCTTTATCACTTGAAAATGATTATCCAACACTTC
>BQNB010064173.1:6949-26076 GCA_026074375.1 Tanacetum coccineum
TAACGCGCACACCAATCAACAAGAAGCAATATTAAAAGGAACTACAAACTAATTCACATGCAATCATAAGCAAACACTATAAGATCTAGCCTAGCATGTTAAAGAGAAGCGAAGAACAAAGATTAATCAAACAATAAGACATATTGAAAGATTAAAAGATAAAGAACTTCACTGATCAAAACATGGAGTTTAGGTGGTTACAAAGGGGTTTGAGAACCCTAAAAACGACCTAACTACTGCTGATAATCGTACTCTAACGAATCCCAAAAGTTCCACACTTAAAACCCTAAAAACGAGTTTGTATATATAGAAAAATGACTGCGACGGCGTCGCTTTATAATCCCGACGCCGCGATTCACCAAATCTTCTAAGGTTTCACTATGTCGGTTAAGTCTTGAAGCCGTCTCAAAAATATTCTGACGGCGTCACTTTAATGATCCGACGGCATTGCTAGTATTTCTGACGCTATAACACCCTGTGTTTTCAAGTCATTGACGACATCGATAAATCCACAATGTACCTTTTGTATTGTACGTGTTTACTTTAAATCATAAACGTTAAGTTAAATCGCGTACGCCAAATATTATTGTTTAATGTAAACGGGCATCAAACCATCAAACGTTTACATCAATCATGTGTTATATAATTATTTTAATGATAATTATGGTCGTCGTTCATTTATTTTATTGGTTACGTAAGTTAAATACGTTTATCAATAAATGTACGTTTAAGCGTAACCGGAAGCACGTTAATTTATTAACGCTTCAACAAATACCCTCGATTGTACCCAATAGCTAAAGATTATTTAAAATTTAGCTAAATAAAGGTTACTTACACTTTGTATACTAGGAAGTAAATCAATGCACAAATTCATGCAAGTTGGCAACTCTTAAATAAAAGTTATAAGTTGTAACTTTTAAATATGACTTCATATATATTGTTAACTAGCAAAAATTCATCTAGAAGGTATCCCCCCCCCCCCTAATCACACGGCATACATACAATATATAAGTTAGGAAAATGAATTTTTCATACAAGTGGCCTTAGTACCTCATTTGCATTAATGCTTAGCCATTCCATGTTGGTTTGACCAAAGACATAAACACTTGAACCCTTGAAACCCTCCTTATGTCCCTTTGAATGTTTTTACTAGCTATTGACCATTTGAATGCATATAAGTGCAAGTAACTAGATAGTAACACATAGAGAACAAAGCACTTAGTAAAATTTTCACAAAATCCCTCTCTTTCTCTCCTTAAGCTCACGGCAAGAAACAAAGATCCAACTCAATCCTTACTAATTTTTATACAACCTATACCCTTCCATCCTAAGATATTCTAAGGTGTTTCCAAGCATTGGATTACCATTTACAAGTAATAATCAAGAAAAGGAAGCTAGGGATTTTATTGACGGAAAACAAGGGTTTTCTTTGTGCCAAGCTTGGATTCTATGCTAACCAAGGGTTTAGGCATTTGTTTTATCATCATCTCCCATACCCTATAAGGTCTACTAGATCCCTTTGACATTCTTATAATTTTTCATTGATATGCATCTGTTCATATCTATTTTGTTGATATCCACCATTTAAGTTTTTTATTAATGAAATGAAGTTTTCACTTGTAATGGTCATTTTGTATACTTATATACATGTGGTGTTATTACTTATATCATACTAAAAAGGATGAGGAAATATTGTATTAAGTTGTTTTGGTGTAAAAATGATTGTGGGTTAATTAGGGTTTTTATGATTTCTTAATATGTTTTAAGTTAAAGAAATATATATGACAAGTTAATATTGATTATGGACTTATGATAATATTATATGATCATTAAAATGAGGTTATATCATGATAAGAAAACATGTACACTTATGGTTTATAAGAAAAATGGCTACATATGAACTTATGGTAAAATGACTTATTATATAAAGTTATGACTTATTTAGTATTATTAAGAATTTGGTAAGTTGGACAAAGGGACAATAAATGGACTATGGACTTAATATATATATATGATATAATACATATATATAAAGTGTAAGACTTGTGGTGAAATACAAAAGTGGTAAATAATGGAAACAAGGGTTAACTATGGACTTATCAAAGTCATGAAAACATTCTGTCCAAATTCGTGTATATGTATACTTATAATATATTTTTATAAGATAATACATTTCACGACGATTCCGAAAAGGTAAGAAACTTGTCAAACGGATTAATAACGAAAAAGTTACGTTAAAAACGAGTTATACGCTAATTAAACGGAGTTTATAAAATAACTTTTATAAAATTTATATCAAACAGCAAGTTTGATATTTTTATTAACTAAAACACATTTTTAGGATTCCAAAATGATAAGAATCGCAATTTTTCGATTTATAACGAAGAAGTTATGAATTTCGCGGGTTTTCGGTAATTAAAAGTTTATAAAAATAATTTTATAAACTATGAACAGTAAAAACACTATTCATGACAGAAAGTTATATTTTTGTAAACCTCATAAAATTATAGAACTTCCAATTACGTGATCATGCTCGAAAGAATCGTTAAAAACGGAGCTATAACGAATAAAATACGACGTTTACGGGTTTTACGACAACAAATACGATTTAAATAAAACTCATGTCTGGTGTGAACAGTAAAAGTTACTGTTCATCAGGGGATCAAAATTATAAAAATGTCAAATATCGATAACCCGTCTTAATACGAAAAGATGGGCATAAGAAACGCAAGAAACGGATTAGAAACGTGAAAGTTATGACGATTTTACCAAAAGTATGTTTATAAACGTTTTTATTTTATAAACATGTTTTCACTCAAACATTTAGATGGTGATTAGCTATATAGACATATGCATGGTAGGAGTACTTAATGTAATTAGTGCTTATACGACCTTAATTTAATTAGGTTGCATTTGATCGAGATTTTACGATTTAAGTGTTCTAGCACCTCATAAGTCACTACATGACCTCTTTAATTTATGATAGCACAAACGATAGTATGTGTTAACTAACATAGGACTGATATGAGTTTGTTAATCATGTGATTGGTACTTCTACGACCTTAATTTAATAGGTTGAACTGACGATTTGTTTTGGTGGGTGTGACGCATTATCTGTGATATTTGGATTATCAGAACTCAAGGTGAGTTCATAGCCCCATATTTTTACTATTTCGATGATTTATAACTTGGGGTGGAAACATGCTTTGTTTATAAATTGAAGCAAGTGGATATTTTTTATTGATTAACTGTTTGCATTATGATTACGTGTTGCCTAAGTAGCGATAACCCAATCTGAGCCCATTATCATGAACTGTCAATTACTAGACTGTGAGCGCGAATGTTATGAATAGATCTATTGGGTTTGACAACCCCGTTCGGGTGATTAGCTATCACTGGGCAAACGAACGTATACCATGTCGAACATAGGATGTTGCGGGTTAGAACATCATCACGGGCAATGTAGGCCATTTATATGGTATTCATTTATGTCGAGCTTCAGTGTCATGAGCTTAGGGCAACGTAATTACATTTATATGATGTCTGCATCTGTTGCATTATCATACACTTGGGAAATCTTGTGGTCCTACAATATATGATTTATCAAACCTATGAATTCACCAACATTATTGTTGACGTTTTAAAGCAATGTTTTTCAGGAGATCAGTAAGCATAAGGTGCCAAGGATACATTGGTGGTTTTGTTTTGGGATGTCATGCTAAAGATATGGTTGTATTATGTTTTGGGAAAACTCATGTGTTGTGAACCAGTATCTTTGTAATAATAACAAGGAACAAGTTAAGGCTTCGGGCTATTTGTATCAAATATTTGTTAAATCCAATGTATCAGTTTTAAAACGACTTTTTGGTCGTTCTATATATATCTTGTGTTATTGATCCGAGAAGTAACACGCCCCTGACTCATATTCCGCTGCGAGCCATTTTGGGGGTGTTACAAGCTGGTGGTTGATTAACTTGGTTGGGTTCAGCTATACTAACATCCCCCGATGATGACTGTGCAGAACCTGGTTCTCCAGTAACAGGGTTATTTAAGGGATGAAGGGTAGCTTGAGTAATTGGGGTGTCTTTGATTGTGAGTGGTATGCGTTTAATTACACATACCTTTATCCATTAAAACCGGACTTAAATGACCAAAAACGTACCAAAAATACATTGTATTTGTATGTTTTCACTTATTTTGTGCAGGAAACGGATATCCGACAAAAGGACGAAAAATCAAGCCAAAAACGACAAAATCGAGCACGGAATGGAAAAGCATGGAAAAGCCAAAGTCAAACCAAAGTCAAAGTCAAAGTCAACCCGGAAAAAGTCAACAGTCAAAACCGGAGCCGACACCGAAGAATACTTAATGGGTCAAACCCGAACCCATCTAATGGGCCGGATAAGCCCATTAGTATATACTATGAAGACTTAAAAGCCCAAGTTAATAAAAAGCCCAAAACCAAACCCTTGGCCCAAATTCCCTATAAAGCCCAAGGGGCATTTCTGCCTAAAACTCAAAGTAACCCCCACAAAGGACTGAATTTGTAAAAACTCTTATAACCCTTGGGGACTAAATCTGCCAAGTCCCCAAAAGTCTACCACCACAAGGACTTGTGGTGTAATAACACAACACACTTTGGGGGACTAAAGTTGCCAAGTCCCCAAAGTTTAAACATGTTACAAGTACTGTATATCTTCCAACCCCATTTCCCGCCAAATCACCAACCCCACAACCAGTCCCTTTCTTGTCTCGTTGACCTCACCACAACCTTCCAAACCCGTCACTAACATAAACCCCACCCCCCTCACATGGTCAAGAGACACGCTGGCAATCCTAGGTCTTACATTCGATCAATGGTTGTGATTTATTGATTGGGCAACACTCAAGATTGAGGGCTCAGATTGGACTTGAGTCTCTACACACACAACAAGCACAAATAGCTGTTTTGTCTCAGCAAACAAACACAAAGAGGAAGAAGACAAAGAAAAGGAGAAGAGCCCTAGCTCGAATTGTTCTATATAAGCTTTGTAAAGCCTTTGAGGCAAAAAAAGTTTTTAGAGTAGTTTTTAGTTCAATTTAAAATTTTAAGTTTAACTTTCTTGTACATGAATTTTTAAGATTAATGAAAATTCAGTTTTATGTTTTAATTTTTGTCCCAAGTTCTTAAGTTATCTTAAGTTTCTTTTAAAGCTCATATAAGCTCTCAACTAAGCAATCTTATAATCTGTTCAAATTTAAATACAAAAATTAAAAAAAAAACAAAAAGAAAAAAAGAGGTGCTTGGTATGTGCTTAAATACACATACCTTTTACCTTTAAAAACAAGCTAAAATAACCAAAAACGGACTTAAAATGCCAAATATATGCTTGTTTTGCTAATTGTGTTGTGCAGGAACGGATAACTAAGAAAAAGACGAAAAACAAAGCCAAAACGACAAAACCGAACTCGGAATGGAAAAGACTGTGAAAGACAAAGCCAAATCAAAGCCGGAAAATCAATCAAGTCAAAAAGTCAACAGAGAAGTCAACGGGGCCAAAGTCAAAGAAATATAAGTTTAGGGGCTGAAATTGCCAAACCCTAAACTTATTTATAAAGAAGAAAAGAGGAAAAGAAAAGAGAAGGGCTTATTTTGCAATTTCCAAGTCATTGAATATGCAAACTATTCAAGAGGTATCATTCAATTACAGAGGGAAAGTTCCCACATGTTAGAGCACCTGCTTTAAAGGTGTACAAGTAACAAGTAGAAAATTTGATCTGGTTTTCCACCGAGCAGTTGCTTATGCGGAAAACAGTCTCCATCCTTTCAAACCATTGGGTTAACTCAACCACTCCCTCAGTGCCCTTGAAATACGAGGTTTGAACATCATGTAATCCTGGTAAGTGCAATATGTAGGCACGCGTTAGGATCCCCTTGACATCCGTTCCCGGAAGTATGGCTGTCAAACGCCATTCCTGGTTGCGTACGTCGCGGGCCAAAGAGGCACTGACACCTTGTAATCATTGCTTGGAAGTTGGGCATTAGTGACTGTAGGAGGTTGTGGCTGCTGTTGGGGCTGGTGTTATTGTGACTGGTGTTGACACACGCGCGCTCGCGGCATCACGGCTTCGCGGTGCCATTTTATTCAATCACAACAAAATTTACAATACACGTTAGATTCTTCATTAAAATCATTAACCATGACAAGACATATCCATGATAACTAAAGTGAGATCACATCACACAGTGAAAATGTACAATTGAATTATAAGTAACAATTGATATACCAAATCGACATTCATTCAATCACAAATTGATTAATTAATGACATAATACCCACCATTCAATATATAACTGGAATAAACATCATGATTGTGTTCTGATAACAAAATGATCATAAGTTTAGGTTACAAAAAAAACATAAAAACCCCTAGCCTCCTCCTTCCCCCTCGCCCAGCCGGCATCTATAAACCGTAATACATAGTAGGCTAAATTGCAAAATCACTAGCCATAACAATGTCTAATATAAGAACTGCTACAGCTCTCTCTGGCCCAGCTCTAGCTGTGCAGGACCCCAGCGGGTCACTGCTGTCTCCTTTGGTTTACGCAGTAACTGCCCCTTGTATGCCATCACCTTTGTCCCTGTAAAGCTGTACTTACCCTGCAGTGTGTGTGAACAGTCCTGATGTGGAAATCTCCTTCTCTTCTGTAGATGTCTGCATAACATTCCAATGTCTGGAATTATCTGATGCTGGCGAGTTACGATCAGCAGCTCTCAACTCTCTAATCTCCTCACGCGCCTCCCGCGGTATGTTATCTAGCAAATCTGACTATGCTCTCCGTCTATACTGATCTGCTGAGGTTAACTCTGATGATCTTGAACATTCTGTGCATGAATATGGTTGCGTAGTGTCATAACCTTTGCACAGTGCAAGATCACTCGCTCTCCATAAGATCGTCCCTAGTCTCTCTAGACATCCTAGCCTCAAGTCTCCATTCAAAGTGTGTATGTGCATAGGGAACGTTATTCTCTAAACAATTATTGACCCGACCGGCCAATAGCTGTCTTGAACCCTGCTCATTCATCTAATCTCGTGTAGATTTAATCTGTGTTTCGCCGCACATAGACTCAAAAACTCTCTCACGTTGTCACCAAATCTGTGTCAAAAGTACAACTGGAGTCCCTATAGGGTTCTCAACTATTCATCCCACGAATCCGTGTGATAACATATCCAACATCATCTCTCTGGGCTCACGCCTTGATCTCCCTGTCATAGTGGCAACAAAGCCGTATTGCCCTAGACCTTCCAACTGGTCTAAGCCAGCTAACAGCAGCGGCGGAGCTCTCTTCCTACCTGTTCTGGGCCAAAGAGCTATACCTATACTCTCGAGGTGGTAGGTTAACCTCGGGTCTATCCTCTCTATGACTGGCAGAGGGTAACAACAATGGTGGAAATGAAGTAGGAGCTGATGTGGGCATGGGTGGTGGTGCATCTGGTCTGGTGGGGGAGAGTATGAAGGGTGGTGGTAATGGTAGAGAATGGGAAGTAGCTACTAGCCTCAACTTTCTCATTCCTAATCACTGGCAGCTCGATAGCACCAATGAACGAATAGGACTAGAAAGGTGGTGCTGGATATTCACAGGTGAGGATAGTGATAGTGGTAATGGTTGGAGAAGATGTATAGGGGATGGCAGTGGGGAAAGGTATCTGGTGGTGGTGATGAAGACAATGGTGATAGGGGGTCGATGCTGGTGGGGAAGATATAGCAAGCAGTATGGCAACCTCAGAATCAGACCATGCTGGTACAGGTAATGGCTCTAGAATAGTAATCCTAGCTGTCTTCGATATGCAGGGTGGGTGGTGGTAGTGACCGCCAGATCATCAGTCTCAAACGGCTCAGTCTCCTCTGCAGACGGGGCAGTAAAGTAGTGTTTTAAAAGCAACAATACGGGGATATGCAGGAGGAGCTGGGTTGCTACTCCTCCGCTCCTCGAGTCAACCTAAACATCACTCTCTTATCTCATCTCCTCATCGGGGCATGATTGTCCATATCATCTCCTCATCCTCCTTGATGTCATCTCATCATCTTCGTCATCTCCTCTATCAGCAGGGATATCGATTGGTCATCCTCAGGGTCTCATCGTCATCCTCCTCCGGATCTGATCAGGATCAGACTCTGGAACATAATTCGCGCGCGCGCACGCGCGCGCAGTGG
Source organism: Tanacetum coccineum (assembly GCA_026074375.1). Taxonomy (NCBI): domain Eukaryota; kingdom Viridiplantae; phylum Streptophyta; class Magnoliopsida; order Asterales; family Asteraceae; genus Tanacetum; species Tanacetum coccineum. The sequence goes on from BQNB010064173.1 coordinate 15,147, forward strand.
GTGAGGCTTCCATCAGCATACGGCTGATCCTCAGCAACCGATCTCATCGTCAGCATGCTATGAACCTGGAACCATAATTGGAGAGCTGTGTTTTGGTGCCTGCTCTGGGCTACATCAGGGCCAGGCACATAATCTGGAGAGGGTGGGGCCTGAAGAGCGGCCTCCACATATGGGTCCTCTGGCATGTAGGGTAGCTCAAGGAACTCGTGATCATCGGCTCTCGGTGATCCTATCGGTGATAAGTCTCTTAGGGCTGGAAACTCCGTTGTATGTAATCCTGTTTCATCCGAATCTGACCATGATTGAATCTGAAAATTCAAATAGATATTATTAGTATTTAATATAGACTCTTTTAGATTGATACATTTATTCATAACATGTATATCCAATTATGAATGCATCTAGTCTAACCAACTAATGCCAACAAGTAGTGTATGATGATGTATGCGCATATGTATGTCCCAGGTGAACAATGGGGTTGTGAATACTCTTTTGAAAAACGGTTTTAGTCCAGCAAAAACATTTACCTGGTTCTCTATAACCTTGGCTCTTGATACCAATCTGTAATCACCAAATTGGGACGCAGCGGAAATAAGAGTCCGTGGGGTGTTACTTTTAGATCAAGAAACACAAAGATGTATATTGATCGACAAAAAAAAGTCGTTAAAAATGATCACATTAGATTAAAACAAAAGTATTTGTTACATAAGCCGAAAGCTTCACCTTGTCCACTTGTTCAAGAGTACATAGATGTCTAGCCATACAGTTTATACAAAATGTATTGCGACAAAATCTTTTAATGCTTGATATTCCCAATCCAAAACCACCAATGTAACCTAGTTCTCTTGCTTAAGATCCCTGCAAAAACATGCTTTACATAGTCAACATTAATGTTGGTGAATTCATTAGGTTTGATAATTCATATATTGTAGGACCCACAAGAATTTCCCAAGCTGTATGATTATGCAACAGATGAGACATTCATTTAAATGTAATTACGTTGCTTTTAAGCTCATGTCACTGAAGCTTGACGTGTATGATACCAAATTAATGGCCTCATTGCCGTGGTGATGTTCTAACCCGGCAACAGACTATATTCGACATGGTTATACGTTCGTTTTGTCCAGTGATAGCTAATCACATCCGAACGGGGGTTTGTAAAACCCTAAATAGATCTTATTTAATAACATTCGCGCTCACAATCCCGCAATTGACAGTTCATGATAATGGGCTCAGATATGGGTTATCGCTACTTGGCAACACGTAATCATAACATGAAACTTAACCACTTGTGTCCAATTGTAAAGCATTGCACATGTTTTTCCTCACAAAATTTATAAACTAAAAACATGTAAAACGTTGGGTGCTATGTGAACTCCCTTGAGTGAGTAATGCCAAGTGTATCACAAATGCGCGTCACCGCAGGATCGATCAATGTAAACTATTAAAATTAAGGTCGTATAAGTACTAATTACATTTAAGTTCTCTACCCATGCATATGGTCTATATAAGCTAATCACCATCTAAATGTTTAAGTGGAAAAACATGTTTATAAATTTAAACGCTTATAAACAGATTTTGGTTAAAATCGTTCATAAACTTCATGTTTCTAATCCGTTTCTTTCGTTCTTATGCCATCTTTTTCATTTTTAAGACGGGTTATCGATATTTGACATTTTTATAATTTTGATCCCCTGATGAACAGTAACTTTTACTGTTCACACCAGACATGAGTTTTATTTTAAATCGTATTTGTTGTCGTTTGGGTTTATAAACCGGCTGTAAATGTCGTTATTTTATTGTTATAGTTCCGTTTTTAACGATTCTTTCGAGCACGATCTGTAATGAAAGTTTATAATTTAAAATTGTGTTTAATAAGTTAAAACGTTTATAATTACCGTTTAGTAAAACTGGCGTAACTTTTACGTTTTAAGCTCGATTCTCGCGTTTCTTATGTCCATCTTTTCGTATTAAGACGGGTTATCAATATTTTACTGTTCATGACAGACATGAGTTCTATAAATTTCATATTTGTTGTCGTAAAAACCCGTAAATGTCGTATTTTATTCGTTATAGCTCCGTTTTTAACGATTCTTTCGAGGACGTTCTCGTTTTTGAAAGTTCTATAATTTTATGAGGTTTATAAAAGTTATTTTATAAACTCCGTTTAATTAACGTATAACTCGTTTTTAACGTAACTTTTTCGTTATTAATCCATTTAACAAGTTTCTTACCTTTTCAGAATCGTCGTGAATTGTATTATCTTATAAAAATATAAAATAAATAGGTAAATATTTTGATTTTGGACAGAATGTTGTGGTGATTCTCTTAAGTTCATTTTTAATCTTTGTTTTTATACTCTTCCATTTTGTAACCCACCATATGTCTTATATTTCATATATGTTATATATCATCCATATATTAGGGTCCATTTGTCCAAGTTTACCAAGTCCATATTATACTTTTAACCCTTAACTTTCATAATTAACCTTTTTATCACAAGTTTATACTTAGTCACTTTTACATATAAACCATAAGTGTACATGTTTTCTTATCATGATATAACCTTATTTTAATGATCTTATAACCTCAATATAAGTCCATAATTAACCTTAACTTGTCTTAAGTATTTCTTTAACTTGAAACATATTATGAAACCATAAAAACCCTAATTACCCCATAATCATTTTTACACCAAAATAACTTGATACAATATTTTCTCATCCTTTTTAGTGTGATATAAGTAATAACACCACATGTATATAAGTATACAAAATGACCATTACAAGTGCAAACTTCATTTCCATGAATAAAAACTTAAATGGTGATTAAACTAAATAGATATAACATATGCATATAAATGAGAGTTTACAAGAATATAAAGAGTTCTAGTAGACCTTAGGATGTATGATGATGATGAGAAACAAATGCTAAACCCTTGTTTAGCCCTAGAATCCAAGCTTGCACTTAAGAAAACCCTTATTTTCTTAATAAAAACCCTAGCTTCCTTTCACTTGATTAATACTTGGAAATGCTTAGCCAATGCTTGGAAATACCTTAGAATATCTTAGGATGGATGTGTATAGGTGTGTATGGGTTGTAGAAAATTTTGTATGGATTGTGTGTTGTGGTTGGTTTGTGCCGTGAGCTTAAGGAGAGAAAGAGAGGGGTTTTGTGAAAATTTTACTAAGTGTTTATGTTCTATGAGTTACCTATCATGTTTACTTGCACTTATATGCATTCAAATGGTCAATAGCTAGTAAAAACATTCAAAGGGACATAAGGAGGGTTTCAAGGGTTCAAGTGTTTATGTCTTTGGTCAAACCAACATGGAATGGCTAAGCATTAATGTAAATGAGGTACTAAGGCCACTTGTATGAAAAATTCATTTTCCTAACTTATATATTGTATGTATGCCGTGTGATTTGGGGGGGGGATACCTTCTAGATGAATTTTTGCTAGTTAACAATATATATGAAGTCATATTTAAAAGTTACAACTTATAACTTTTATTTAAGAGTTGCCAACTTGCATGAATTTGTGCATTGATTTACTTCCTAGTATACAAAGTGTAAGTAACCTTCATTTAGCTAAATTTTAAATAATCTTTAGCTATTGGGTACAATCGAGGGTATTTGTTGAAGCGTTAATAAATTAACGTGCTTCCGGTTACGCTTAAACGTACATTTATCGATAAACGTATTTAACTTACGTAACCAATAAAATAAATGAACGACGACCATAATTATCATTAAAATAATTATATAACACATGATTGATGTAAACGTTTGATGGTTTGATGCCCGTTTACATTAAACGATAATATTTGGCGTACGCGATTTAACCTAACGTTTATGATTTAAAGTAAACACGTACAATACAAAAGGTACATTGTGGATTTGTTGACGTCGTCAATGACTTGAAAACACAGGGTGTTATAGGTGGTGTTGATATTCTTGAATGACCAAAATGAAGAGATTAGAGGGAAATGAAAGCTTTGTGTGTGAAAAGTACTAGTGAAATGTGGGAGAAATGAGTGTTTGTGAGATTTAAGTACTAGTTATGTAAGAAAGACAAGTGTAACTAAGGTGTAACATGTGTTAACTAACTAGCTAAGTGCTAAGTGTGAAAGCATGAGGTGTTAATGAGGTGGAGGGTTGTGTATATCTCATTTAGGAAGACTAAGTGATGTGTATTAGTTGTATTTAGTGGGTAAATAATACCTCAAAACGTCTTAAGTCTAGACTATAAACGAATAAACGCTTTATGCAAATATCGGGTTATACTTATAAAGACGTGTATACATAAAAATAGACAATGTTTTTAAATGTGGTGACACTAACTATTTAGAATATCTTGAGCATGTCGTTTGTCGTTAAGACCATTAAATAGGATCATTAGGTCGAAGGTGCCTTCGTATAACTAGGGTTCCTAATAAAATGAGCGTCAATTAATTAAATTGACATTACCATTTAAAAGTGACTCAACAAATGAATAACAAAGTCAAAATTCATAGATTTGCTGTCGATTACTAACCTAAAAAATAGACGATTGTCACACAAAAGCTCCAAATTATGACTAGAATACGCTTATTAATCCAAATCTGTCAATATAAGAAATTAACTAACAACGATAGATTCGGAGGACAAGGAGGAAAAAATAGAAAGAAAGCCATGTTTATTAGATTGAGAAAAAAGGGTAGAGAGGGAAAGATGTGTGTGTTTTCTAGAGAGAGAAACACACTCTTTATGATACAAATGATTTCCTCACCATCCTATGGAAGTATAGGAGGGTATATATAGTCCTTGATACGCCTAACTATCATCTAATGACATTACTAGTCCTTGCGTATCTGACTATATGTAAACTAATGTAGTTCTATATAAGTCTTCATATTTTAAGGCTAACAATCTTCCCCTAATATGTAGACATACGGAATTACTTACAATGTTCCTAACATGTACAAATACAACAAAATAAAGTCTTCAAAAGCGCTTCTAATGTGGAAGATGACGTCTTTGTGTTCTAGTCTTGATACTTGTTCTGGAACCATTGTAATAATCATGAGTTGGATTAACTTCTCCCTAATTCATGCAGCATGTCTTGAAAATATTTCTTCATAAACTCATTTTTGATGAAGTTTCTGAATCAACTTCCCCCTAAAACAACATCCGTATCTTAAGCAGATTCTGAAACTTTGATGTGGCTTGAACAATCTTCTAACTTTGACATTTAAAGTGCACAGCGGAATATTGTAGAAGAATAATCCATCCACACCAATTAATAGTGAATATCTGTTCGGGGGAACATGCAAGAGATCAACATATTTTCCTCACGCTTATAGAATACTTCACACAAACCATACTAAGTAAAGTAGTATACACTACTTCCCCCTGGAAGTTGACCTGATTACATCAAAGTACACGTTTTTCCCCAGGATGGTTTCAAACTCTCGGAAGCATCATTGATGTGTACGCCTATATACTCGAGAAGTTCTTGTCTTAAGCAAACATCTTGAAAAGTTATGAATGACATTGAAAAAATTTGAAAGATTTTACGTAGACTGTGAAGTACCATTGACATTTTGTAGCACAATAATATCTCGTGAGAATTGCTTATCACATCTCATCCTTTTAAACTCTCTAGCTAACTTACCAACCTCGTATTCTGTCGGCTATTTATTGTAACCACTGATGGAGAAAACCTTATATTCCAAACTTGAAACTAAAGTACAATCCCACAAATTTGTTACATAAGCTTGCACTGTTGTTGATTAAAGAACGGTGCAAAAGCAAATTTATAAGTACCCTGTACTCTAATCACAAAGTATATTAAAAGTACAACACCTCTTAAAAGTATTCACAACTGCATCTGCGTGTGACACTGAGCACTACAATGTAACTCCTTTAAGTAATAGTTATAACATGTGAGTACTACAATGTAACTCCTTACGTCAGGTATAACTAGATAATCCAAGTCCGAATCATAATCCTTGTATGCTAAAGAAAGTCATCAATCAATGGAGGGGGTTCAAAGAAAAAAGGGTAGAAAGTAGAAAGAGGTCTCGATGATGAAATAAGTAGATGCCTTTGTGAAATCTCACTTTAACTTCAAATAAGAAATACCAAATTAGCTCTGTGATCACATAACATTCTTTAACCCGAATCCATAGCCTTTTGACATTTTAGGTGAATCTTATAAATGATCGTTTTAGTGTGTTGTATTTGTTTTGTTGTTTGAAATCATGGTAAAGATACAAACTTTAAAATTTATTTGTCGATTTAGGGCTAAAAGTTGTAAACTTTAATGATTTTGTGAGTGTTTCGGTTATAAAGGACTAACAACGTAAGAACTTTTGTTGTTGAGGGTTGAAATTTTGAAGAATATACTACTCGTTAGGTCCTTATAAAGAAGTAAGGGTGAAATTTGTAAATACTTTCAAGTGAGGGGTTTAACAAGAATAAGGACTGATTTTGAAAGTATGTTGCAAGAGAAGGACTAATTGTGTAATTCAATTGAATTGACCTGGTTTGGTTTAATGTACTAGTTTGGTTATAAGGTTCGGTGAACTGCCCAGATTCAGTGAACCGGTTCAGTAGCTGGTATGGTGAGCCTTTTACCTTCTTGACAAGTCAACTAGGTTCGATGACCCTAGGTTCAATAGCTGGTTCGGTGAACCTTTTGGCTTTGGTGACCTGACAATTAGGTTGGTGACCGATGAGCCTTAGGTTCGGTGACCCTAGGTTCAATAGCTGGTTCGGTGGACCTTTTAGCTTCGGTGACCTGAAAATTAAGTTTGGTGACCTGACAATTAGGTTCGATGACCATGAGCCCTAGGTTCGGTGACCTGTCGTTCGGTTGACAAGGGTTGGTTGACTTGAACCTTATCTGTTTTGGTGACCCTGAAATATAATTAAAATAATAAAGCAACAAGTGGGACTCGAACCTAACACCTGGAGGACCGAAACTTAACTGAACCCTTCTAACAAACTGAGCTAAGCACTCAATTGTGTTAATCCTTCACCTTTGCATGAATTTAACCCGGCTTTCGCAGCTTCCTTTTTTTCATCAGACAGATTTCTTCAAATCGTTGTTAACACAAAAACAAATATATGTCTCGCCAATCTTTTTTCCATTCGCTTGAATAACCCACGAACCAATCATAACCCACATTCGATGCCCCTTTTTTTTCTTGAAACGTTGTGGTTCGGTGGGTTTTAAAAACAAAAAGATACAAACTTTTAGTCATATTTGACATTTTAAGATCAAAGTATAAATCTTTTTGAAGAAACACAAGAAAAACAAGTGATTTCGAAATAATATAAGCTCAAAATAAGCTTTGTATAAGCCACGATAAGCACGAAAATCCCACGAAAACAACACAACACAATAACCACACCGGAGGTCAGGGAGGAAAGAATAGAAAGAAAGCCATGTTTATTAGATTGAGGGAAAAAGGTAGAGAGGGAAAGATGTGTGTGTTTTCTAGAGAGAGAAACACACTCTTTATGATACAAATGATTTCCTCACCCTCCTATGAAAGTATAGAAGGGTATATATAGTCCTTGATACGCCTAACTATCATCTAATGACATAACTAGTCCTTGCGTATCCGACTATATGTAAACTAATGTAGTTCTGTATAAGTCTTCATATTTTAAGGCTAACAAAATCAAATCACAAGCAAGGATTAGAAAAGAAATAATTTCATATAAATGACAATTGAACAAATAAATTTTTTAATAATAAGAGCTTAACCTAATAGCATATACAATAGTGGTTTAGTGGTGACTAGGGGGTTCCTTGTTGATGTGAGCGGCGAAGATGATAGTTATAGCGGTGGTTACATCGATTGCCATGGTGTGTATGGCTATGGTCGGGGTTAGGTTGTGGTGGAGTAACGGTTTCATTAGAGAAGAACAAGAGGGGAGAGTTTGGTAGGTAGGGTTTGGGTGTTTTTTTGTGTGTGAGGATTATGAGTGGGATATGAAAAAGTCAAAAAGGAAAAAAAGGAGGGATGAATCCCGCTCAACATATTAGAACGTCTTTTTGGTTAGCAACTGATCTTTTTGTGTTTATTTGTGTATTGTTTTGTTCCAAAATAAGCTTGGTCTCCTAAGGCCCACCTATTTTTACTAAAAAGATCGGGTGTTTTGAAAACTGAACTTTTTAAAGTGATCCCAATGGCTTTTTTGTAGTAGTGAAACCCACTTATCATCGTTTATTTGTGTTTGGACAGCTTTGCTACCCTTATCTCCAAATTGCCCACAAGCTTCTATCTAGCTCCACCCTTTATGTTTTTCTCGAATATCCTTCAAATCATCGGGCTATCGATGTCTTAACCTCGCAACCAACAAAATCATTCGTTCTCGACATGCTACATTTGATGTAGATGTTTTCCCGATAGAATCCATGACATTGACCGACCCTCTCCTATGAATTCCTTTTGACCAACATGTTTCCTACACCTTATATACATGAACCAGCCCTACCTACTTCTGACGAGCCTAATAGCCCCCTCGCCCACTAGGATGCTGCCAATCCGACCACTCCTGCTTCGACCCTAAGCTAGCCCAACCAAACCTCTCTTAACTACAACATAAACCACCCCCATTTGGGCTTCACTCTAGTTCCTCAGCCCACAATTGCATTCACCTAACAACCCATCTCACATTAGCCTGCTCTGGGACCAATCGTGCAGCCCATTGTGCCTCAACCAACCTCAACTATCACACATCTATTCGTTCCCCATTCTAAAACAACACCTACTACAGCCCCTACTAACGTTCACCCCATGGTCACATACCATAAAGCTTGTATATCCCGCCCCGTCGACCCACTTAACTCTTCATACCACCACTATCTCCCCAATTCCTAACTCTTATGTTCATGGTTCTCGTGACCTGAATTGACAAAAGACTATGTTAGAAGAGTATACCACTTTAATAACTAACGATACGTTGGTTCTTGTGGCCCATCCTACTAATGTGAATGTTGTGCGCTCTATGTGGCTTTTCAGGCTTCAATTTGATGTAGATGGATTTCGGAGCTGGTACAAGGCTTGTTTAGTGGCTAACAGAAGTAGTCAACAGCTTGGATTGTGATGAGATGTTTAGTCCGTTTGTTAAACCAGTCACTATATGTACTATTTTGAGCCTTGCCCTCTCTTGACAGTTACCTATCCATGCTAGATGTGAAGAGTGCATTTCTTCATGGTCATTTGGCATAAGCCGCCTGTTTTGTTGATCCACATCATCCTGATTATATTTTCCACTTATAACGCTCTTATGGGCTCATACAAGCCCCTCGTACCTCGTTTTAGTGTTTGGCTACTTATGTTGCGCAAGTCAGTTTTCAACACAATAAAACCAACTCGTCTTGTTAATTTTTCATCCTGAGACAAACATTACTTATTTATTGTTTTGTGTTGATGATATCATACTAACTGTAACATGTTAAACCCTTTCTTCATGAAGAGTTTGCTATGACTGATGTAGGTTCTCTTAATAATTTTTTGGGCATTTATGTTACCCAATCTTTTGCAGGTTTATTCCTTTCCGATGCTTTATATGTTGGGGAGATATTGGAACGGGCTCACATGCTTAAATGGAACCTGTGTGCATGTGCATAGTCCAATCTTAGTCTTGGTAGTAATCTTGTTGTTGAACTGACTTTGTATCGTAGTTTGGTTAGTGCTCTTCAATACCTCGCCCTAATATCTCTTATGTTGTCCAAAATGCTTGTCTATACATGCATGATCCCCGTGAGCCTCACTTTGCTACTTTGTAGCACATCCGTCGCTATGTTCGTGGTTCTCTTAATAATGGTTTTTATAGATTCATGTCTCTTCCCCTGCTCAACTTGCTACACATATACGGATACTCGTCGTTCTACGTCTAGTTATTTCATGTTTCTAGGGGATAAATTACTTTCATGGCCTGCTAAACGACAAGCAACGTTGTCCCACTCGAGTGATGAAGCCGAATATCAAGGATTTGCTATTTTTGTTGCTGAGACTTCGTGGTTGCAAAATCTCTTGCATGAGCTCCGTACACCAGTCTTTACTACTACTTTGGTTTATTGTGATAATGTGAGTGATGTTTATCTCTCTATTAATCCAGTAGCGAACTAAGCACATTCAGATTCATATACATTTTGTTAGTGATTTTGTGGCATTGGTCAAGTTCGTGTGTTATATGTGCCTTCTCGGTTTTAGTTTGCTAGTATCTTCACCAATGGTCTTCCACGTGTCTTATTTCTTGAGTTTCGTGTAGTTTGAATGTTCGAAGACCTCCGATTCTAACTGCGTGGAAGTATTAGTCGAACCGATTCTAAGCATGGGCTACTTATGTATACTTATTTGTTATTAATTAGTGGACTTGTCTCATAATAGTTGACTTATGATTTAAGCTATGTATTGTATTTATATTTGCTTGATGCAAATTACTCATGATGGGGATAATATTAAATCCAATAGTTACAACTTACAACTGTTGTAATTTAACAATCAAGTTAACCAATTTAACTCTAACGAGTACACAACGGATAGATCTAGTCTAGTACAAATAATCAACATACATATAAAACACATTTAAGGGACATGTAAATTAAATAGGAACATACCCTCGTAGTCACCAGCAAATCAAAGAAACCAAGAATGAGAAACGAGTGACTAAGTTGTCACCTCTACGAGTGCTCACACAAACACGTAAACAAGCACGCCCGGATGCTAGTCCAACCTCACGTATATCCAATACAACTATTGTATCCAAAACCCACTGAAAATCGATCACCGAAACCCTCACAAGGAACATAACCGAATTACAGAATATAGTGTAGGGTTTCAACCGAATTCGGCTGTAACCGAATTAGGCAGAGAACCGAATAAGCCTAAATATAAACCCTAGATCGAATCTGTCAATTCCCACTC
>BQNB010064174.1:0-35416 GCA_026074375.1 Tanacetum coccineum
TTAGCTTACGCGATTTAAACTTTATTCATGAAATTACAAGCAAACGCGTACAACACTAAAAATAAATAGTACATTTATTGACATCGCCAAAGACTTGAAAACACAGGGTGTTATAGAGAAAGTGTTTTCTATGAAATGAAATAATGACTAGCTTACCTCTTCCAAAGTTGGAAGAGGCTATATATAGTACTTACAATATACCGGGTATTCGTACCCGACTTAAAACCGAAAAACGTACTATTAACTATTCAGCTACGAGCTATAATAAACAGTAAAATACACGGGGTGACCGAGTCTTTTTCTAATATCTAACAGAGGTACTAAATGTTTTGATTTATATTACAAAGTATCTTGATTGATGTTTTCAAATTGTTTTGAGGCTGAGAACAATACCAAAAGACCGACCATGTTTGTAATTAATTAGAGTTATAAGGTGGTTAAGATTAGGTATTCATTCCTATGATCCAGCCAGAACCAGAGGGATCTACCCAGGGATATTCCATTAGATAGAATAGAAGTCCTTAGGTATGATACAAAAGGAGTAAAAAGTAAGAAAGGGAAAAATGTAGAATAAGACATATGCATATGCTATCAGAAACCGGGTCAATACATATGCTATCAGAAACCGGGTCAATACATATGCTATCAGAAACACTAAGCTGTTGTCTGGTATTAAAGATAGTCATCATGGACCCAGTGTTGCAATGCACAACCCTTCCCAGCCACTCAAGGTCTCTCAAAAGACTCTTGTTTCATTTCTCATGGAGATTAAACACATTTCTATCAACTTTCTCACTCCGAGTTAGTAGATATTGAAAAGGTGACAGTCTGCTCCAGACTCTGATTACTAAAACCAAAGTGCACTATCGAGTCTAGAGCCATAAAAGAGAACATCCATAAATCTCAATAGGACACTAATACATAATATTTTTTAAATCACACATTGTAAAAACAGGTAATATCTTAAGAGTCCTACGCATTATCCTTATGATATTGCCAGAACATTAAAGTGATACTAAAGTACTCACAATGACGATGGAAATCCTTCTAGAGCCAACATCAAACAAGCTCTACGGTAGGTGACTGATGTGTTTCAAAAGCTTTAAATTTATAATGACTGAAAATACCAATTTTATTATAGGGAAACACACGGGTAAAAGTATAACCCATGTATATAGTATAATATTTTTAGGTATGACTAGGTAGTCCATAGGGATTTGAGTAGTGTTTGAATAATCAGAAAGAAAATAGACTTTAACAATTTTTAAAAATAAATTTTGTTTTACTAGTGATAATAAAGATGACTACTCGGATAGTTGAAAATAATTTATAAGTAGTGGTAATGATTAAGACCTCGAAGATGGAACTTTAACTTATAAAAAGGATTTCTCGTCAGAAAATATTTTCACAAATTAACTTAATTAACTCAAGACTTATATTTAGTAGGCTAGACCAAACATGTCACTCAAATGATCCAGTTACTTATTATATCAAAGCTTATTTTATTTATCAATTTACGAAAGTAGATTTCTCGACACAAACGAAAAAGATCATAGACAAATCTTTAAAACCACATATATCATAACGGGTCTTTCGGCCTATACCGATATGATTATATAATATAAGTTGATAAGCAAAACCAACAAGATACGATATAAGAGGGTTGCAACATAAGCTTGAGATTAAAGAGATCACAATCATACCAAACACTTATTCATTATCATAACTTCACCGAGCAGTCATGAGAGAATTAGCCTCTCATGGCTATGTAGTTCATAACATAACTTGATTCAATAAGAAACTTCATTATTTCAATAAACTAGTATGGCGTTCTTCTTTGTTCTTGGTTGTTTGATCTTTATTCTTCAAAAGGTGTGGTTTTAATGCTTGGAGAATGATTGGGAAGGGTGATTCGATCAAAATAGTCTATATAAAATATATTATATATCCTAAATATCTCAAATTAATATCTCCCAGATGTCGTATCCCGACGAAGTGTGAATTTGAAAACCTTGCTTCAGTTTATGATCGTGTGTTTGAATAATCAATACTTTGGGCTTGGTTTCTAAATCTAATAACACAAAGGGAAAAACAAATAAAGGCAAGTTAAACTAACAATTAAAGCAATTAAAAAATTTAAGCGTAAAACATTAACGAGAATTAAAAATGCAACTAATTAACCAAATAACATAAATTTAAAACCTAAAAATTCAAAATGCTAAATTTTAAACTTAAATGCACTTAAATAATTTTCAAAACCGAAACAATAATTTTTTGTAACTTTTTTTATATTTTTAAACAATTTAAAACATCTTTAATCTAGAAAATTAATAAAAATTACAAAACTATTTTATAAAAATTTGAGAAAATTCCTAAAAATGCTTAACACTATTACTAAGGTTTCTAAAGTAAAATGGCTCAAAAAGCTCAAGCTAAAAAGCTGAGAAAAATCGAATAAGCTAGATAAGCTAAAACTGAAAATGCATATATGAATTAAATTGTGCAAGAGACTTATGAAAAAGTCCCAAGGGCGCGCTGATAAGGGTGTTGGTGTGTTATGGGAGAGGTCACAGGTTTGAAACCTGTGACTTCCTTTTTGGTGAAAATATTTTTTTTATTTTTCTTTTGAAAAAGCTATAAAATAAGCAAAAATAAGAAACTTTTGTAAAAGTGTTTTTGACAGATTCTAAAAATAAGCTAGTAAAAGCTACCTAAAAAAAGTGACAGTTTTGAAAATCAAGTCTAAAGACTTTTAAACTAAATCTGATTTGGCTTTTAGGGTTTAATAAGCAAAAGAAAAGCAAATAAGCTGAAAACAGACAAAAACCTAAACCTAATAAGCAATAATGACTAGAAATTAAGCAACAAACATAAGCTGAAATCAGTTTAAGCCTTTAAGACAGCATACTCAAAAATAGTTTCTAAGGACTTAAGACCATCTTTTTAAGCTAGATTTAAGACAAATTAAGTACTGGAAATAAGCTAAAAACTCAAAACAGATTGAAAATGATAACCAAAGAACACAAATAAGCTGGAAATGAGCAAGCAGGAAAAAGAAAGAAGCTAGAAAAAGCAAAAGAAAATGACTGTCTACTCTTTATTTTGGCTTTTTGCAAATTTTTATGACAGATTTCAATTTAAAAATAAGAATCAACAAGCAAAATTTAAGATCAAAAGCTTAAAACAGATAAGGAACTTAACTCAATAAGCTAATCAAAACTAGATTTGAGCTAAAATAAACAACTAAATAAGCTGAAATCCTAAGTTGAATAGATTGCATACTTGACTTTTTGAATTTGACTTAATGGCTTTTTGCAACATCAAATTTAAGACTCAAAAGCACTAATGATAAACTTAAACCTTGAAATAGATTAAGAACAGATTACTATAAGCTAAAATTAATAGAAATCAATCAAAGTTCAGCCAAATTCTACCCTCAATTGATCTTCACATTAGACTCATTAAGCTAAATCCTACTTGACAGATTTTGATCAAAATGCCATTCCAAAAGATACATACACAAAACAGATTTACATTGATACTAGTAGACTTGTTTTAGCTCACAAAAACCATACCTAAAGTGGAACTTTTATGAAATTACCAAATAAGCAATTTTGAAAAGCTAAAAGATTATCAGATTCTGATTTCAGATCAAACAACCTAAAAACTTAACAAAACCACTTTAAGGCTCATAAAAACTAATACCTATACTTAATTAGAGCTTATTAAAACTAACTTAATAACTAAAAACAAATTAGAACCTTATTTGACCCTTTTTGAAACCTTAACCCAAACACTCCTTTAACTTTTTAAAAATCCTTTTTAAGCCAAGACAGACTTAAATAAGCTTTGATAACTAAAAACAAATTAAGAATTAAACATTTTAAGGACAAATAAGCAAATACCTAAGTAAAAGAAGCACTTAACTATAGGCTCTACTAATAAGCTAAAATGACTAAAAATAAGCAGATTTTATTAAAACTTAACTTTAGCTAATCTAAACCACAAACGTAACACATTTAGCAATCATAAGATAGAATTTAACACTGGTATTGTAAATCGACTTAAAAACTCAAATTTGCATTAAAACTTGAAAGTGTTACAAGGCTGAAAGTAAAAGCTGTAAATGACTTAAGAATTAAGCTAAGATTAATAACTGAAATTAATTAAAAGCTAACTAGTTGCCTCAAAGGCTTACAAAAGCTCTATTTATAGCCGAAGTCTTGGACTTGCAGCTTGTGCTTCTTTGTAGAGATAAAAACAAGTGTGCTTGTTGTGTGAGGAGAATCCAAAGCAAATCCCAGCCTTTGATTTCATTTGTGCTTCTTTGGAGTCAATCTTAGCCATTGAAGATACTTGGGAAAGGTGAGGGATTGCCAACATGGCTTTTATACAACTGGGGGGGTTGGTAGTAGGGTGGATGAAATGATTTTAGCTAGGGAGAGAAGTGGTTTTGCAGAGGAGAAGGTATGGGGCGACATACCAGTTGTAACTGGGTTTTGGGGCGGGAAAGAAGACTTTTTGGGGGAGTTAGCAGTTTGGTCCCCTGAAGATGTATAACTTAAATGCAATATCTACTCGGTTGGCAACTTTGACCCTTGTCTTTTTAATCTTTTGTAATACAACTTTAGGCTTGGCAGTTTTAGCCCCTCAAGTTGTATTTTCTTTAAGTGGATGACTTTAGACTTCGACTTGACTTGGCCCTTTCCTTCCCGTGCTTGGCTTTGTTGATTTTAGCTTTCTTTTTGTTCCTTTTCTTGAATATCCGCTTCCTGCATAACACAAATGCAAACATACAAATACAATGTATTTTTGGTATGTTTTTATTCATTTAAGTCCGTTTTAAATGGAGAATGGTATGTGTAATTAAGCACATACCAAGGGTACAGTAATTTTGACCGGGTGTTTGACCCGTGTTTATAAGATTTTGGACCTGGGTTATGGTTGGGCTTGGTCTTGGGCTTTTGATATATCTTGGGCCAGGAATGGGGTTATGGATTTATTAAAAAGGCTTATTAATAAAAGGCTTATATTTTGTGAAATTCAAGTTATAATGGGCTGACCCGACCCAATAAAATGGGTATGGGTTAGACCATTAAAATTAAATATGCCTTTGGCTTTGATTTCTTGCACTCTTTCCATTCCCGTGCTCGGTTTTGTCCATTTTTGACATATCCATTACCTGCACAATGCATTTGCCAAAACTCACATATACAATGTATTTTACATATACTTTTGGTATTTTAAGCTCATTTTATTAAGGAAAATTGATATGTGATTAAACACATATCAAAAATCCCCCATACTATGTTATTGCCGTGTCCTCATGCAATGTCATAAACACAAACTTAAAAAGCAAAAATTTCAACCCCCTTAGACTAATTACCTCAAAAAGTAGCTAAGTATTCATCTAAGGGGATTAAGAAATCACTAGTTTTGATAATCCCCCATTTTACCATTTTTATGCATTTATTATTATCATAACTTTAAGGAGCAAGAAATACTAAAGGAATAAATTCATCGTCCTTGATTTTTCACCCGCCCCAAACTAAGTTTAAAAACGAAATCATTGTTAAATACATATTAAGATGCTAACACTACTCATAAATGCTAATTGTGTGTACATAGCTACTTTCCGCTCCCTTATTCCTAAGTCCTATAAAGGTTTTATTTATTTTTGGCGACAAATAAATTAAGTCCTTATTTCTATAATGTAAACCCGATTTAGACCATAATTAGTTTGAAATCCTTTCCTAAAGAGACGATATGGTGAGAATAAGGTCCACATTAAGGTTCTAATTTCGCATGATTTAGGGGTTATCCTTTTTATTTCATCCGAAACAACTCAACTACGAGTCCAGAGACGGAGGCTTTATTTAGATAACCCTGGAGTCGAAATTTGGCTTTATTATTCTTATTATTATTATTGCAACATTATTAAACCTTGGTGCTTTAAACAACTGCCACATCGGTATGCTAGTTGACCATGGTCCAGGAGTCTTATTTCGACCTCGGTAATCCTTGACCTTTTTGAAGGCTACAACATCGGCAGCGAACCGACCAGATGCAGCAAACTTTTATCAGTCTCGGATTATTATTACTATGTGCCTTATTTAGAAGAGTGCCACATCGGCAGCGAACCGACCAGAGACAGTAAACCTTTATCAGGCCACAGTTATTATTATTATTATTATTACCTCCGCCCTTTAAACGACTGTCGCATCGGTATGCGAGCCGACCATGATCTAGAAGTCTTATTTCGGCTTCGGTTTATTACATTATTATTATTATAGCCAAATTTCAAGTCCTATGGTCTTTTAACTACCTAAGCAACGGTAGCGAGCCATCAGGAATCGGTAGCCTATTTCCCCACAACACTAACAAAACCTCGATGTGTACCTTACTTTCACCAGAAGGAATCTCTGCGAAGTGATTTAAACTAAGAATCGCAAAAACCTAAAGTAACTTTATTTATTCACAAATTATATAACGTTTATTAAGCTGATGGGAGCAAAAAGCCACAATTAAACTCTATGAGCTCTAAAGAGATCCAACTGCTCCATGTTTAGCATCTAACTTATACTTAACTCTATCATTTCTCGTTCTTTGCAAATTTAAAATCTTTACTAAAAAGATTCGCGAATGCTTAGTCTAAAAAAAAGCTTTGCTTATTGAAAGTCTATCATGGAAACTTACAAAATCTTGGCTTTTTGAAGCTAGAATTCGCGTTTTAAAGCTTCTTGTATAAAAGACTAGCAAAAGCTTAAATTTATATAAGTTAAGGGGCAAGCTAGAGCGCGACATGCTCGATCAAGTCAAAATTTATTCTAAAAAAGACAAAACTACGTGTCAAAACACTTATTCTATTTTTAACAATTTTTAATTTTGGTATAAAATCACATAGTTTTGCTAATTTTGGTGGTAAAATGGGGTTACGTGAAGACAAGGCAAATGCAAGTAAGATCGAATCAAAAGATCCCCCCATACTAGAACTACACATTGTCCTCAATGTGAAACTGTCACCCCCATACTAATTTCAAGGCATAATCCAAATATTAAGGGATCTCTACGCAAATCTAAAGCCGTTTATTAATTAGGCTTAATAGATCAACTTTAATCAATAAGATCTAGGATATCGGATTCCCATAAATAAGTATGCTAAGGATTGAAGATCTAGTGAACGATGGACAAAACCATGAGCACGAGAGTCTTCATAATCCGGGGCAATCCTGGACATAAAACACAAATACCGAAACACGAGAAAGGAATAGCGACCTTGCCTCACATCACACTACTAAATTAATAATTATACTAATATACATTTATCAAAGGATAAGCATCTTGCTACGCACGAAGCGCTTATTTTTGTTAACCGCCGACACGACCTGACTCGACCCCGACTTTAGTGGTCCATGAGGAAAGTTTGGAGATCCAGGACAACCATCGGTGGTATGTCCCCTCCAAAATAGTGTTTAAGTCTATGACCATTCACCTTGAAATTTGGTCTGTCGATTTGAGATAACTCGATGGTTCCATAAGGGAAAACTTGAGCAACGGTGAACGGTCTGGTCCAACGGGTTTTGAGCTTGCCCGAGAAAAACTTTAATCGAGAATTGAAGAGAAGAACTTGATCACCAACATTGAAAATGCGATTCTTAAGCTCAGTTTTTACCTATGGTCCTTTCTAAGATACGTTTTAAACCACGATTTGAAACCTCCACTTTCCCCACTCGTTTGTGGATAATACGTGGTAGAAAGACGTGAGTAAACTCATACTTTAGCATGAAACCTTTTTGCGAATTGGCGTTGTCAAAAGTGACATAACCTGCCGCGATCACAAATTATACATGAGAGAGATTCAAATCAGGCAAAGCGAGAGAATTTAAGAATTTCTCTACAACTGACTCGGCATCATTAGTGGGTAGCACTTTTGCTTCACCATTGGACAGTAGTGAACGTCCACGCACATGTACTTGCTTCCCTTGAGAAGACGGAATGGTCGTATAGAAGTCAATGCCGCTATACGTTCACAGATCTCGCAAACTTTAATTTCATTTATATGGGCATTTTGTCCTTTTGCGAGAATTTTCCTCTGACTTTGACATACTTCACATGACTTCACCATGTACATGGTCATCTGAGCTGATAGAATCATCGGCCAATATGAAATCACAGAATCAAAAACTTTCTTAGCGATGGTAAGTTCGCACCATGAGGTTCCCCGGTGTGTCCATTAAGGCAAGCCGGTGATGATATCAACAGCTTCTTGCTGTGAACACACGTCTAAATCATTTGATCAACACAAATCCTAAACAAGTAGGGGTCATCCCAAAAATAATGCTTTACATCCTTAAAGATTTTTTTCTTTTGTTGGGACGACATCCCTTTCACTATAAAATTCCTCGCATGGTAATTTGCAATGTTGGCAAACCATGGGGTACTAGAATCACCATGAAAAGTTATCATTCCGAGGGTCTCAAGAGGAAATGTTTCATTAATTTCCTTTTTCTCAAGATCACCTTGATGAGGATTTTCTAATCTAGATAAATGGTCGGCCACGAGATTCTCCGCTCCTTTTTTATCATGAATAATGACATCAAATTCTTGGAGTAGGAGAATCCACCAGAGCAATATCGGCTTAGCATCTTGCTTAGCAAGAAGATACTTTAGAGCCGAGTGGTCCGTGTATACATAAACATGCTAAAAAGTCAACACAATGGGTGAGTGAAATTCATAGGTTTGATAAATAGTTTGAATACAAGTCATAGTGTAATAATTGTATAAACATAATTATTATAGAAAATGGTATTGTTATTATACACCCGTTATTAGTAATAATTGCAACGAATACAATTATCATAGTAACAGTGTATTACTGCGTTATTGTCTTGTTTGGTCTATTTGGTCTGATTGGTCATGTTCCTTGTCTGGTCTAAGCTCATGGCACACAAACTGACTAGTGTATATATATACCCAAAATGATGTGATATATATAGAGATAATGGTCCTCGGTGTAGGTACTTGCCATATACCTATGAAATTCAAATATAGTGTGTTTGGTTACCTATCCGGTTAACACAAACAGGATTCATTAATCCTGATAGATCTATTCAAAATATTTGCGTTCACCCGTAAGTGATTAATGGTCCATGAGAATGAGGGACTTTTGGCATATAGTAACTTAGACATTAGTCGTAATGGTATATTAGGATAGCATATAACTTGGAAAAACACTTGTATTTATGGTTTAAGCATGTATAAGTCTTTTTTCCAGTCTTTGAAAAGTAATCACATTGTATAGAGATAAACAGAAGCAATGTAAAAAGAGTAGTAACAAGCATGGTATCATCCCCCCCTCCCCCTCTTGGTATTATAAAACAAACTGTAAATAAAGCTAAAGGGCGAGTTATGAACTTCACCTGTAGGTAGATGTAATAAATATCAAAATTGGAAAGCTGACTACCTTATCACAATCTTAAACCAGGGATAGTTGATAGTATGCAAAATGATAGTAACACCCAAGCCACGTCAAGCAACCTGAGTAATATGTCAAGTCTTAGGTAATTTGCAACTCTAGAACATTAGTTCAGAGAGTCCTAACTATTGTTTAACGAGTTTTATGAAAGTTTCTGGATTATTGTATACCGTTCGCACACAGCCATCATAATTCAGAAGTCATTCAGTAAAAGTTTGAGGAGCTAGGGCACTTTAAATCATAAACCCAATAACTCAGTCAGAACGTAATACCAAGATGAAACCCCTTAATATGAAGCTCCCTAGTATTGTGGTACAATAGAGATCCGGGGCATGATTTCTAAAGGCACATTGATGATGAATGATATTATGGTTATAACATAAGCGGTTTTAAGCGTTTTAATCAATATCTGGAAATGTTAAGCACGTCAAATCGTTAAATAACATTTATGTCCTTGTAATGTTTTTGAATACGGATTTTTTATACTTTTTCAAATGTTAAATTTTAAGAACCTTGAGAATGAAAAATGGCAAAATATACCCTTATAGTTTGCACTTTTACGAGTTTGGTCCTTTAAGAAGTTTAAAAGAAATACAAATAAACCTTGTTACTTTGAAAACTGACATAATAGAATCCTTAAGGTTATAAACATCGATAAAATACATTTTCAGCACCTTCCTAAGGTTATAAGTTTCAGAAAGTTACGATATAAACCCCTTGCATGGAATACCTTTGTAAAACAAGTCTGAATTGCCATGCAAGCTTATTTTAACATTTCAATAGACATTTATAAGTTATAATAAACTAAAATATGAAGATTTAACACAACGCAAGTTTAAATTAAAATGATTCTTACAGCTAGGAAGCAAAACGGCATATTATGGTTTTTAAAATAAAACATTCGGGTTTAAGTTCAATTGCTTTTATGAACTTATCAAAGATCACATATTTTAATGTTAGTTAAGTTATTGGGATAGATTATAACAATAGTTTACAAGCTTTCTCTAGCTTATAGAATAAGCAAAAACATAAAATATTGTATGATTTTGATCCAAAAGGTAAATACACATAGGTTTTTGAGTCACGCTTTATTATTATGATTTATAGCCTTATCATAATGAATATTATGCTTCATGAATACCAGAATATAAGCTTTAGAGAACCGGTTTGAGCTTATAGCTTAGAAACGGGTCGAAATCAGGACTTTTAGCTTCATACGCCTAGAATAACACTCTGTGGCTTTGTTTCATGTTTCTTTTGCTTCCTTTCTAAACTTGAGCTTATTACAACTTCTTATGATCTATTAGAGCAAGGATTGCTGCTATGTAAGGTTATAGAGGAGAAGTGTGGGGGATGAAGAAAAATGAAGCGTTATGGAGCCCCTATTTATAGTCGAACACCACCCATTAAGGCTCAATGATAAGCTTGTAATCTGAGATTGTCACAATCGAGTATAAGCTAGGTAGGGATGAGGAACAAACTATTGTACAGAGTTGTAATAAGCTAGGAGTAAGCTTTGGTGAGTGGTATTTCTCTTTGTATATTAGGCGGCTAAGAAAAGAAAGTAACCAGGAACCAAGTGCACTAAATTTATACTATAAATGAGGATATATTTGATGACGAGGTGCTTGTAAGTAGCTAGGGAGGTAGGTGCTGTCACATTGAGGTGCTTGGATGCAGAAAAACTTTTCAAAATGGTTCACTTTGGCAAAGGTTATTAAGCTTTGTTATGGTACATAGGGCTCAATATAATGTTTTCAAGCTTGGATTTCATGTATATTTGATTAGGAATGATAGCTTTACTGCGAATCTAAGACTTATATTAAGTATATTTAAAATTTGATAGGTGGTTTAGGTTAAAATGGTAGGAAAATGAGTATACGGGTCAAAAGTTCTCCAATTAAGGGGGCGCATAATTAGGGTTTATTCTAGGTTCAATTTCTTGTATAACTAAGTAAATAATGATGAAATGATGATGAATAATGAATTGAGAATGTTTGGTAAATTAACTTATTACAACTTATTAGTCTTGTTTGGGTTTCTCAATGGATAAAAAATCTAGAACGGGTCATTGGTTTAGAACTTGCTCGGTTTTATAGGGTTTTGAATAGGGTTTTGAGTGGGCATAAGAAGTGTGAAAGCTATGAAAGAATGCTATTCGGGTTTACATATGTATATTTATGAAGTAGCTGGTACCCTAATAATGGTGAAGAAAATAAATGAAAGGGAGGTAAAACGGCTTATTTTTATCGATCATAGCTTAAATGACTTGTATATTAAGCTATTTAAAAACTTGTACCTTACTGTTGGTAGGGAAGTTTTTATATTCCAAATGAGATAATTCACAAAATTTAAACAAAAATTACTTGTACATATGCTTTATTAGCTGTACAATTCCCTTTAGATATTAACTCTTCATGGAATTTAGTGTTTAGAGGTATACGATAACGGTTTAAAGCCCGTTTTGATATAACGTTACGAATGGTACATTATAGGAATAATGTACTTTGTAATAAGGATATGAGGATATTGACTTGACATATTATAATGTTTGCTTGACATATATGAAGACAGGATGGCCATAGATAGGTTGCGTGAGCTTGTCTACTTTAGTTATGCAAGTTACTTTGCATAATGAGATATTGACAATGCAAGTAATGTAATAAAGTGAAAAATTTCCCTGTATAATGTGATAATAGTAAAATAGGTTTTGCATTTGATGAAAATTCTTGGGTTGTTATAGGTACTAAACCTTACAAGCTAAGGAGTTAAAGATCTATTCATTGGGATCAACAAGTGGTATCAGAGCTTGTTGTGAAGCTTTGAATAAGAAGAATCAACCAATTCATCCAAGATCTATTTTTCAGTGACTAGATGGAGGTAGGAACTACCACTAACAATCTGACTGCAAGACTACCTATTCTCAACCCAAGAGACTATGATCTCTGGCTGATGAGGATAGAACAATATTTTCTTATGACTGATTACTCCCTATGGGAAGTAATCAAGAATGGGAACAAAGTGCTTAGAAGAACTGTTGGAACAGTTGAACAGGAATATGAACCCACCACTGCTGAATAAAAATAGGATAGAAGAAATGAAATGAAAGCAAGAGCAACCATGTTGATGGCACTTCCAAACAAAGACCAACTGAAATTTCACTCATATCAAGATGCAAAGTTGCTAATTGAGGCTATAGAGAAAAGGTATGGAGGGAACAAGGAGTCTAAGAAGGTTTAGAGAACACTTCTCAAACAACAATATAAGAACTTTGCTGCATTAAGTTCTGAATCAATGGATCAAACCTTTGATAGGTTACAAAAACTCATTGGTCAGTTGGAGATCCAAGAAGAAGTGATCAATCAAGAAGATATGAACTTAAAGTTGCTGAGAAGTCTTCCATCTGAATAGAAGTATCATGCTCTAATATAGAGGAACAAGGCAGAGATTGAAACCATCATCTTAGATGACTTGTATAATAATCTAAAGATATATGAACCTGAACTTGTAGGTTCATCAAGCACAAGTTAAATTACACAGAATGTGGCCTTTGTCTCTAACAGCACTAATAACACCCACAACACTCACAAAGCAGATGATACTGCTCATGAAGTTAGTACTACTCATACTCAACATAATGGTGTTAAATCTATATGTCTAGATAATATTTGTGATGCTGTGATTTATGTTTTCCTTGCAAGTCACTCTCCTCAACTTTCTCAAGAAGATCTGGAACAACTTCATCCTGATGATCTGGAAGAAATGGATCTTCAATGGGAGATGGCCATGTTAACAATAAGAGCCAGAAGGTTCATCAAGAGAACAGGGAAGAAGCTGGACATAAATGGTCAAAGAGTTGGTTTTGACAAGTCAAAAGTAGAATGCTTCAATTGTCATAAACATGGACACTTTGCAAGAGAATGTAGGTTTCCAAGAAATCAGGAGAACAAAGGAAGAGAGAATAATACAAGAACTATTGCAGTAGAGACTCTTACTTAGAATGCCTTGATAGCTCAAGATAGAATCGGAGGATATGATTGGAGCTACCAAGCTGAAGAAGAGTGGTATGTGTTTAATTACACATACCTTTTACCTTTAAAAACAAGCTAAAATAACCAAAAATGGACTTAAAATGCCAAAAATATGCTTGTTTTGCTAATTGTGTTGTGCAGGAACGAATATTTAAGAAAAGGACAAAAAACGAAGCCAAAACGACAAAACCGGGCTCGAAATGGAAAAGCAGGAAAAAGACAAAGTCCAGTCAAACCAAAAAGCCTGAAAAAGTCAACAGAAAGTCAACCCCGACAAGCAAGAAAGCATAAATGTTTAAAACTTTCAAGTTAGACTATGAAGATAATGCCTTAGCATGAATACAAATATTAAATGAGAAAAAGAAGAAAAAGAAAGAGATCAATTAAAATAGACATTAGAAATGTTTCAAAATTCATCCAAGTCCTTAAATGATTTACTGGAAAGTCAAGTAATTGACAAGTTTAAAACAAGACTAGGATATAGTACAGTTACTGCAGTTTCTCATGCAGTAGAAAGTTTTGTGAATTTATCTGATAAGTCTAGATCAGATAAGGGATATCATTCAGTTCCCCTACCTCTAATAGGAAATTTCATACCTCGCAAACCTGTTCTAACATTTATGGATGAAATAGTTGAAAGTGAAAATTTGGATGTTACTACTGTTGTTACACCTTGTAATGATAAGACTGTTGAAAATAAGGGTGTTTCCAACACAGTTGAATCTAATGTTGTTAGGATGAACAACACTAGTGCTCCAATCATTGAGGATTGGAACTCTGATGATGAAAGTGAGATAGATTATACTGTTAGACCTAACACTGAAAAGATAAAATCTGTTAAGACTGTTAGGGAAACAGATGCTCCTAAACAAAAAATACCATCCTAGAGGGAACCAAAGAAATTGGAACAATCTTATGTTCCAAAGACTAAGAAGTGATTTTAAAATAGCTAATAAAGCTTGTTATGTTTGTGGTAGTTTTGAGCATCTACGTTATGTGTGTGATAAAAAGGTTGTAAGGGGCCAGTGTGGACAACTCAAGAAAGGGTGATCAGCAAGGAACTTTAATTATATAAATGACTCACCAATACCAAAAAAGAAGTTTTGTTCCACAAGCAGTTTTAACTAAGTTAGGGAAACTTAGTACTACTGGTGCAGCAGTTAATACTGTCAAAACAGTTAATACTGCTAACACAAAAGCAGTTAATATTGTCAGATCAGTTAATACTGCTGCCTCAAAACCAATTGTGAACCATCCTAGAACAAAAACAAATGCTTTCAAAAGAGGATATTCACAAAGTTTAAGGCCTTTTAATAGACATTTTGCAAACAAGAACAGTATCATCAACACAAATGTTAATACTGCCAGGGTAAAACATACTACTGCTAGGGATAGAGTAGTAGTAAGTGAACATAAGGGAAAAGGGGCTAATGCTGTTAAGGCCTTAGCATGCTGGGTTTGGAAAGCCAAAAATAGCAGTGCATCAACTACATTCAAGAAGTATTCTTACATTGATGCACGAGGCAGATTCAAGTCAATAATGGCTTGGATCCCTAAAAGAGTCTAATTCTCTTATTTTATGTGCAGGGCAACCAACAACAGAAGGAGTACAAAGAAAAAGGAGTTATTGATAGTGGTTGTTCCAGGCACATGACAGGAAACAAGTGCTATATTGATGAATTGAATGATTATGCTGGTGGATGTGTTTCCTTTTGTGATGGTAAAGGAAGAATTTCTGGAAAAGGTAAAATCAAAACAGGATCATTGGATTTTGATGATGTGTACTTTTGTAAGGAGCTAAGTATAACCTATTTAGTATGTCACAAATCTGTGACAAAAAGAACAATGTTCTTTTTACTAACACTGAGTGTCTTGTATTATCTTTTAACTTTAAGCTACTTGATGAAAGTCAAGTATTGCTGAGAGTTCCAAGAAAGGACAACATTTACAGTATTGACCTAAAGAGTGTTGTTCCCACTAGAGGTTTAACTTGTATCATTGCTAAGGCCACAATTGATGAATATAATACATGGCACAAAAGGCTTGGGCACATTAATTTTAAAACAATGAATAAACTTGTGAAGGGAAACCTTGTAAAAGGTTTACCTTCAAAGATTTTTAAAAATGATCATTCTTATGTGGACTGTCAGGTAAGAAGCATCACTAAGCCGCTATATGACAAGCTTGTAAACTCAATCACGCTATAACCCTTACAGATTGCTTCTTATGACTTATTTGGTCCTTACAATGTTTAGAGTTAATGAAAAAGTCTTATTCGCCTAGTACTCCTGATGACTATAGTAGATTTTTCTTGGTTTATTTTTTTTCTTCATTTATTCTTTTTTTTCTTTTTTTGGGTATTCTTTTTGACCACTATAGGAGGAGACTAGTGGGATTTTAAAGACCTTTATAACAGAAATAGAAAATCAACTAGATCATAAAGTAAAAGTTATCAGGAGTGAAAAGATAACTTGAGTATTAAGACATAGTTTATTGTTCAAGTTTTGTAAAATGAAGGGGATTAAGAGGGGGGGGGAGCAATTCAGTGTGCTAGGACTCCTCGCAATATGGTGTAGCTGAGATGAAGGAATAGAACACTAATTGAGGCTGCAAGAAACTAGTTAGTAGGACTATAAGTTGCCAACCACATTTTGGGTGAAGCACTTAATTACTTCTTGCTATGTGCTAAATAGTGTCATAGTCATTAAAGCCTCATAACAAGAACCTATGAAACTTATTAGTGGGAAGACCTCCAATGAAGATTTCCATTAAAACCTTTGGGTGTCTGTTACCATCTTAAATACTAGGGATCATCTAGGCAAGTTTAATGGTAAAGCTAATGAGGGCTATTTTGTTGGGTATTCTGTGGTTAGTAAAGCTATGAGAGTATTTAACAAGAGGACCAGGATAGTTGAAGAGACCTTAAACATTAGATTTCTTGAAAATACAACTAATGTGAAAGGAAATTAACCAGACTAGCTTTTTGATGTTGATTCTTTATCAATATCTATGAAAGATGTGCCAGTTACTTACAGGGAACAAAACTAATGTTATTGCAGGAACAAAGATAACATTGTTTGCAGGGCAATACAAAAGGAAAAAGAACCTGAAAAGTGTTCATCCTAATAACCTTTACTGCACAAACTGATCCTTTGATTTCTCAAGGCCCTAAGGATCTAGTGGATGTGGAATAAAGCTTCTGATAAGTAGATATGAAAATGAAGCAGATAAAAGTGGGAAGCATAATCAAGAAGCAAGAAGTGAGTCTGAAAGGTTAAATAAAAAAGAAATACAGACTGAACACACTAATAGTTCTAATGGTATTAATACTGTTAGTACACCTGTTAGTACTGCTGGACCATCATTTGATTCCAGTTTTTTACCTGCTGGACCATTATGTTAGTATGCTAAGATTCTAAAGAACAATTTTTTGAAAGATTTTTCTCCTTTCACAAATGCATTTACCCTTCCACCTGTCCTAAATATATCTTCAATGGATAATATTGGCATTTTTGGAAATGCTTATGATGATGAAGATGTGGAATAAGAGGTTGATATGAACAATGTAATTTAATCTTATAAAGTCCTTGATACCACTTTCACCAAATTTCATAAAGATCATCCTAAAGATCAAGTGATTGGAAGTTTAAAGACTCCTGTACAGACAAGACACATAACCAAGATTAAATGAAGAATATGGTTTGATTTCCTCAGTTTCACTAGCTCAAGTGAACAATTTACAAAGATTTCAAAATTGTATGTTTGCCTATTCTTATCTTCAAATGGATCCCAATGTACACCAGTTCAAGCCTTAAAAGTTCCTAGCTGGGTGGAAGCAATGCAGGATGGAGATTCTACATTTAAATACTAAAATTTTGGACCTTAGTTGATTTACCAAGAGATAAATAGGCAATTGGTACTAAATGGGTTTTTAGAAAGAAGAAGGATGAAAGAGGCATAGTGGTGAAGAATAAAGCTAGACTGGTTGCTTCTGGGTTCATACTCAAGAGGAAAGGTATAGAGTCTGATGAAAGTCTTTGCACCAGATGTAAGGATTGAAGCATACGATTATTTCTGGCTTATGCTTCCTTCAAATATTTTGTAGTCTACCAAATGGATGTGAAGAGTGCTTTTCAATATGGAAAGATAGAAGAGGAGGTGTATGTCTGTCAACCTCCTGGTTTTGAAGATCCACACTTTCTAGATAAAGTCTACAAAGTAGAAAAGGCTCTCTATGGACTATATCAGGCCCCAAGAGCATGGTATGAGACATTGTCAACTTATCTATTGGAAAATGGTTTTCACAGGGGTGAAATTGATATAACTTTGTTCATTAAAAGGCATAAATATGATATCCTGCTAGTACAGGTTTATGTTGATGATATCATCTTTAGATCAACCAAGAAACATATGAGTAATGAATTTGAAACACTAATGCATGATAAGTTCCAAATGAGTTCTATAGGAGAACTTTCTTTCTTTTTGGGACTTCAGGTTAAACAAAAGAGTGATGGGATCTTTATTAGCCAAGATAAATATATGGCTAAGATTTTGAAAAAGTTTATTTTGCCTCAGTAAAGATAGAAAGCACTTCAATGGAGAAAATAAGGCATTGATAAAAGATGAGAAGCTTAAGGTGTGGATGTTCACTTTTTTAGATCAAGGATTAGATCACTTAATGTTTTAACAGCTTTAGACCCTAGACATTTCAGTTCTGCTGTTTGTGCTTGTGCAAGGTTCCAAGTTACTCTAAAGACTTCACACCTTAATGCTGTGAAGAGGATCTTTAGATACTTAAAAGGCCAACTTAAATTTGGCCTTTGGTATCTTGAGATTCTACCATTTCCTTGGAAGCTTTTTCTGATAGTGACTATGTAGAGCTAGTTTTATCGTTTGATAAACTTGTGCCTTTGACGATGTCTCCTTCCAGTTCTGTTAATCTATAAGATAGTTATACACGATTCCTTATTAATCGGAAGAATTCTATATACACTAGCTATGCAAATATGATTTGAGCTTGACTTAATTCATATTCTATCCGTGACACTGCTATATTCTCCATACAGACAAACTAACTAGCATAGTGTTGTTTTATGCATGAGGTTGTGCCATGCACAAATGGGAGAAATTTAATTGTGTGCAAGGGTTAAAATCAGAACAATATGACTAATGTTTTTTCTGAATGAAGTGAGAAAAGCTAATATCTTTACTAGTACTTCTTAAATAAAATGTATGTTGCCTTATTAAGTACATATGTCAAGATAAAAAGTAGCTACATGATTTTGTTTTTCTTGCAAAGTTAACCTAAACATGGGGTTCGTAAATTAGCTTGAAATTACTATTGAGGTGAGAGTAGGGTCTCATATTGTAAAACACCCCCAAATAGGGTTGCAGCGGTATATAGGTTTTGAGAGGTGTTCAACATCATAGATCAATAGCACAAGATATGAGAAAGACCTCTATATAAGTCGTTTGAAAATGATACATTGATTAAATAAATTGTTTGATTACAAAAAAACCCATAATACTTAACTTGTTCTTCCTTAAAGTGTAAAGATTGAATACATAAACAAAATACTCTAAAAATGTAATTGAACTTAATCTTTATGATAATGTGACTCCAAAATGATGACACCAATGTATCCTTGTTCTTGCCTTATTGACCTGAGAAAAACATGCTTTAAAACGGTCAAACATAAAGTTGGTGAATTCACAGGTTTAAGTAATGTATAAAGTACGGACGGAAATTTCCAAGTATAAGACAGTAACACATACAATATCTCAAAATGTTATTATGAAATGCACTAAGATCAGACACTAAAGCTACAACATATATGTATATGCAAGTTAATGCAAATAATGTGCCCGTGTAGATGTTCAACTCGCAACATCTAAATTGTTCCGACATGGTATACACTCGTCATTTCGGTACCACCGAAACTAGTGATCACTACCCACCCAAAAGGGGATGTCAATCCCAAATAGATCTATTCATAACATTCGAGCTTACAATCTAGTAATTAACAATTCATGATTCATAGGCATAGTGGCTTATAGCTACTTAGGCAAACTCGTAATTTTGTTTAAAGTGTACTTGCATCCTTAGAGGGGTCGTTGAGTGGTGTATATTTTTTGATTCATGTGTCAAATTTTATATTTTTCAGACTAAACCAAACAACACACTTAACGGGGTAATGTACCTGGTCGGTTGTAGATTCGTGGTAAGTAGGGATGTCAAAACCTATTGATCGAGGATAAATCTCTTAATTTATTTATATTATGGTGATCTAATCGAAGTTTTCTAATTAGTTCAAACCTATGCTAATTCCTATGGTAGTTCTAATCCTAATTATAACGAGTAACAGGTGTTCTTAGCCTGAGAGAGTGGCACGGTTTATTTGGTGACTACAATCATTCAAGATGCTTTTATCCCATGCAAGCAAATTAACAGAAGATAAAAGAGCGGTCGAGCCTTATAATAGAAAACTGTATTGCCATCAATTTATTCTATTAGAAGTTGTTTTGTTTATTTGTGCATTGATTAATTATCTTGAAAAGGCATGTCATTCTTAGACTCTAGGCGGGACTTCATCTAGACCTAGGACACCATAATTCTGTCACAATTAAAGTTAGCCACTAAAAGCATCCTTATTTGCTGATTTTAATCTTATCTTAGGATTCAGCATTGGTGATACTTGTTAAACCCTAGCTCATAGAGACTTTAACCCTTAATGCTTAATGGTATTTTATACACTAGTAGTCCAATTGTCAACTATCCAATGGAATCAAAACACTATTTTTTGAATTATCTAGATTCACCTACTAGTCAACATGTTTAATAAACCAAAGGCAATTTCCGTTAACTAGTTAAGCCAGAAGCATATCCTTAGCATGATTTTAGAAGGATAATACTCATGATCCTATGGTTCTAGATGTATAAATTACTATACGGAGAGCTATCCCGGCATCTAGATTACTTGGTCTGTATCACTAGATCCAAATTAAGCAATCGAGATATAAACAAAACTAAACATTCAAATCTTTATAATAATGGCTAATACCCGAAAGGTATTCAGCCTTCAAACATCATAATTAATACAAGAGTTATTGTTTTAGGCCAAGTAACTAACCGAGGTTTAACGGAATGATACCTAACTGAACGATTACAAAGTTTAAGAAATTTACACGTTGTCTCTCTAGGATTAGAATGCCGTTGCATGACCTTTTATGCTCTTTCTCTCCTCTAAAAATCAACTTTTGTGGTTTAGGTATTGAGAATATGATTTAGCACACCTAAAACTCATTTTTGAGTTTTCTATTTATACCGTCTGGATGTCGGTTTGATACGGCGTATCCAAGGGGTTGGATCCGGCGTATTGGAGTTTCTTGGATGGGTCCGCATTGATATCTTCTAAAATATTCACATGCGTTATATATAATTCGGCGTATTTGGTCTTCTTAGATACGGTGTTCTGAGCTTGTTTCCATTGTGGTCTTTGGTGAGTGCAGGCACGGATACGCCGTATATTCCTTGATGGCTATGGCGTATTGGTTGTCTGAATAATAATCTTCAAAATATCTTCGTTTAAGCTCTAGAATGCGCGCCTTTGGCTAATATTCACCAAGTACTCTATATTTACTGCAATATCTTTACATACGATGAGTAACAATGCTTTGCAATAATATTATTAAAATTGGTTAATTACTCATGGGATAATTTGATGCTATAAAATAGAATTATTTGATGTTATCAAATATCCCCCCCCCCCCCACTTGAATACTACTTGTCCTCAAGTAGCCTTTAGAAGTTTATAAAAATACATCCCTAAGGATATTTTTCATTAAAGCATTTATTTGATCCATTACAAGTACACAACCAAACACCTCATGAAATAGGAAGATGAAAACACTCAAATCACTTAACTAATCTATGTGGTAACATGTAACTAATTTGCTCAATTGCTCGGTCGTAGAGAGTATTCTATCATAAGCTTGGCAAGGATATACATCTCCACTGCTAAAGCTAAGGAGTAACAAGTTTATAAAAGGTGAATATGGGTTTATATGATAAGTCTTAGGGTTGATTATTCTAACTAATCTTTATCGCTACCAATATTCCAAGAGGGCGAACAAAGACACACATACACACCTCGTAACGTGACGGGATAGGACATATGTGACTGCTCACTACCACCTAGAATAAGCTAAAGAGTAGGAATAGTAGAGTAATATAGGGTATGGATCTTATAACTTTCATCGATAGTAAAAAACCAACAAGGCAGCTGAGACATGCATACATGACCGTAACGACGGAATAGACATGCACGCTCGATCACATCCTCATTCGCATAAAACCCATGATTAATGATTAGGAAAGGGAAATAAATTGTTGTTAAATAAAAATTACGAAACAAATAGATTATAGTCTGAAAATTAAAGTTGGCTAGACTCTTTTTCCCGACCGTTTACCCATGATACAGGGACACAATATTTATACGTTCTTGATCATAGATCAAAATCAACAAAACCTAAGTTGGCGTTCCCGTAACGTGTCAATTCCCCATTCGTCCCATACTTTACATTACTTTAAAGGCCATGTTGGACGATATCTTATACTTTATACAATACTCTACATCGTCGATTTGTATCAAAGCTATATCGATCCTTCGAGTATAATTCCTTCGGTAGTTGCGAAACGATTATCTTCAAACTTTTCCTTCTCTTTTATTTTTATGATTTTTCTAATTTTTTCATGTTACCACTGTCCTGCTCTGCTTCTAAGCTAGAAGCAGTAGTGGCAGCCCTTTCCATTCTGTCACCCAACTCCTTATGGACAGCCTCATCACTAACCTTTTTCAGAGGGACCACAAGACTAAGGTATCTTTGTGTCCCAACCTCTTTTGATTTGCCTAAGTGTTGGACACATCACACACTTGTGCTTGATTTTACATGTCTTTTCATAAATTTGTGACTGCATATTCACAACTTAATCCTCCCCTCAATTCAATACTAGATACTTCAATATGCTTATCCTGTAAATGTTAGTCCAAAACCAAAAAGACACACTCCAAAGTCTTTTCTTGTTTAGCAGTTTTAATTATGACTAACAATTTTAACCAACAATCTTAAGTATAACTAGCAGTACTAATTATACTTAGCACTATTAACATTTACCTTAGCAGTTTTAACTCTGTCTTTAAAAATTAAACAACAACATGCCTCTATTCATCACAAACACACTAGAAAAGACTAGATAAACAAGTGAGAATTCATGAGGATCCATATTTATGTATAGTCCATGATTAAAAGTTAAGAACTATTAAGCCTCAGAGATTGAGTAATCCAATGCTAGCAATTAGAAAGTTAAACCTGCTAACATCAAAAGCTTTGGTGAGAAGATCTGCAACATTTTGGTCTGTGTGAATCTTGATCACTTGTATCAACTTCTTCTCATATGAATCTTTGATGAAATGGTGCCTTGTCTCTATGTGCTTGGTTTTGGAGTGAAACACTGGATTCTTCACAATATAAATTGTACTTTCATTATCAATGTAGATTTTGGTGTTCATGAAATTGAATCCAAAGTAAAGCATCTAATTTTGGATCCATAACACCTGACCACAGCAGTTAGCAGCAACAACATATTCTGCTTCAGTTGTTGAGTTGGCTACTATAGTCTGCTTTTTACATTGCTATGAAATCAATCTCTTGCCAAGAAATTGACAACCTCCTGTTGTGGATTTCCTGTCAAGACTAGCTCTAGCATAGTCACTATTAAAAAAAAGCTTCCAAGTTAAATGGTGAATCTCTAGGATACCAAAGGCCCAATTTGAATTGGCCTTTTAAGTATCTAAAGATCCTCTTCACAATATTAAAGTATGAAGTTTTTGGAGTAACTTGGAACCTTGCACAAGCACAAACAGCAAACATAATGTCTGGTCCAAAAGCTGTTAAGTACATCAATGATCCAATCATTGATCTATATAAGTGTACATCCACATCCTCAGCTTCTTCATCTTTTACCAATGCCTTGTTTGTCTCCATTGGAGTGCTTGCTGTCTTTACTGTGGCAAAATCAATCTTTTTCAAAATCTCAGCCACATATTTATCTTGGCTGATAAATATCCCATCACTCTTCTATTTAACCTGAAGTCCCAAAAAGAAAGAAAGTTCTCCCATAGAACTCATTTGGAACTTATCATGCATCAGTGTTTCAAATTCATTACTTATCTGTTTCTTGGTTGATCCAAAGATGATATCATCAACATAAACCTGTACTAGCAGGTTATCATCTTTATGCCTTTTGATGAACAAAGTTTTATCAATTTGACCCTTGTGAAAACCATTGTCTAACAAATAAGTTGACAATGTCTCATACCATGCTCTTAAGGCCTGATGTAGTATATAGAGAGCCTTTTCTACCTTGTAGACTTTATCTGGAAAGTGTGGATCTTCAAAACCAGGAGGTTGACAGACATACACCTCCTCTTCTATCTTTCCATATAAAAAAGCACTCTTCACATCCATTTGGTAGACTACAAAATCTTTGAAGGAAGCATAAGCCAGAAATAATCTTATGGCTTCAATCCTTGCAACTGGTGCAAAGACTTCATCATAATCTATACCTTCCTCTTGAGTATGACCCTGAGCAACAAGTCTAGCTTTGTTCTTCACCACTATGCCTCTTTCATCCTTCTTGTTTCTAAAAACCCATTTACCAATTGCCCATTTGTCTTTAGGTAAATCAACTAAGGTCCAAACTTTTAGTAGTTTAAATTGTAGAAGCTCATCCTGCATTGCTTCCACCCGACTTGGATCTTTTAAGGCTTAAACTGGTTTCTTAGGTTCCATTTGAGATAAGAAACAAGCAAACAGACAATTCTAAAAATCTTTGTGATTTATTCTCCTAAGCTTGTGAACTGAGGAAATCAAACCATGTTCTTCATTTATCTTGGTCATGTGTCTTGTCTGTACATGAGTCTTTAAACTTCCAATCACTTGATCTTCAGGATGATCTTTATGAAATTTGGTGAAAGAAGTATCAGGGACAGTATAAGTTGAAATTACATTGTTCCTATCAACCTCTTCTTCCACATCTTCATCATCATAAGCATTTCCAAAGATGCCAGTAATATCCATTGAAGATATATTTGGGACAGGCGGAAGGGTAAATGCATTTTTGAAAGGAGAAAATCTTTCAAAAAGTTGTTCTTCAGATTCAATAGCAGTACTAACAGAAGGTCCATCAGTATTAACTGGTGTTGATGGAACAACAATATCAAATGATGGTACAGCAGTACTAACAGGTGTACTAATAGTATTAATACCATTAGAACTGTTAGTGTGTTCAGTCTGCATTTATCTTTGATTTAACCTTTCAGACTCACTTCTTGCTTCTTGATCATGCTTTCCACTTTTATCTGAAGCTTCATTTTCATCTACTTCTGTAGGCTTCATTCCAACATCCCCTTCACTATCCTTAGGACCTTGAGAAATTAAAGGATCAGTTGTGCGTAAAGGTATTAGGATGTACTCTTGTTTAGGTTCTTTTTCCTTTTGAGCTTGACCTGCAACAATGTTATCTTTGGTTCCTGTAATACCATTAGTTTTGTTCCCTGCAGCAACTGGCACATAGTTCATAGATATTGACAAAAAATTAACATCAAAAATCTAGTCTAGTCCATTTCATTTCACATTAGGTGTATTTTCAAGAAATCTAATGTTTAAGGTCTCTTCAACAATCCTGGTCCTCTTGTTAAATACTCTCATAGCTTTACCAACCACATAATACCCAACAAAATATCCCTCATCAGCTTTACCATCAAACTTGCCTAGATGATCCCTGGTATTTAAGATGGTAACAAGACACCCAAAAGGTTTCATGAAATCTATCAGTGGAGGTCTTCCACGAATAAGTTCATAAGGTGTCTTGTTATGAGGCTTAATGACTAAGACCCTATTTAGCACATAGCAAGCAGTATTAACTACCTCTATCAGTGTTCTATTCTTCCTCTCAGCAACATCATTCTACTGAGGAGTCCTATCCATACTGAATTCCCTCTTAATCCCCTTCATTTCACAAAACTGGTTCATTATACTATTCTTAAACTCAGTTCCATTGTCACTCCTGATAACTTTTACTTTATGATCTAGTTGATTTTCTATTTTTGTTATGAAGGTCTTTAGAATCCCACTAGTCTCATCTTTAGTGGTAAAAAAGAATACCCAAGAAAATCTACTAAAGTCATCAGTGACTACTAGGCAATAAGACTTTTTCATTAAACTCTTAACATTTGTAGGACCAAATAAGTCCATATGAAGCATATGTAAGGGTTTGCTGATTGAGTTTACAAGCTTGGTCTTATAGGAGGCTTTGTGTTGCTTTCCTTTCTGACAGGTAACACAAGAATGATCATTTTAAAAAATCTTTGAAGGTAAACCTTTTACAATGTTTCCCTTCACAAGTTTATTCATTGTTTTAAAATTAATGTGCCCAAGCCTCCTGTGCCATGTATTGGATTCATTAATTGTGGCCTTAGAAATGAGACAAGTTAAACCTCCAGTGGGAACAACACTCTTTAAGTCAACACTATAAATGTTGTCCTTTCTTGGAACTCTCAGCAATACTTGACTTTCATCAAGTAGCTTAAAGTTAGAAGATAAGACAAGACACTCAATGTCAGTAAAAAGAACATTGTTCTTTTTGTCACAGATTTGTGATACACTGAACAGATTATACTTAAGCTCCTTATAAAAGTACACATCATCAAAATCCAGTGGTCCTGTTTTGATTTTACCTTTTTCAGAAAATTTTCCTTTACCATCACTAAAGGAAACAAATCCACCATCATAATCTTCATATTCATCAAGATAGCACATGTTTCCTGTCATGTGCCTGGAACAATCATTGTCAATAACTCCTTTTTCTTTGTACTCCTTCTGTTGTGGGTTGCTCTACACATAAAATAAGAGAATTTAGACTCTTTTGGAGATCCAAGCCATTATTGACTTGGATCTGCCTCGTGCATCAATGTAAGAATATTTCTTGAATGTAGTTGATGTGCTACTATTTTTGGCTTTCCAAACCCAGCATGCTGAGGCCTTAACAGCATTAGCCCCTTTTCCCTTATTTTCACTTACTACTACTTTATCCCTAGCAGTAGTATGTTTTACCCTGGCAGTATTAATATTTGTGTTGATAATAATGTTCTTGTTTGCAAAATATCTGTTAAAATGCCTTGAACTTTGTGAATATCCTCTTTTGAAAGCATTTGTTTTTGTTTTAGGATGGTTCATAATTGGTTTTGAGGCAGCAGTATTAACTGATTTGACAGTGGGAACAAAACATCTTTTAGGGTGTGGTTGAGTCATTTTATTAGTAAAGTTCTTGTGATTCACCCTTTTTGAGTTGTTCCACACTGGTCTTTCAACCTTTTTATCACACACATAATGTAGATGCTCAAAACTACCACAAGCATAACAAGCTTTATTAGTCATTTTAAAATCATCTCCTAGTCTTTGGGACATTAGATTGTTCCAATTTCTTTGGTTCCCTCTAGGATGTTGTTTAGGAGCATCTGTTTCCCTAATAGTCTTAACATATTTTATCTTTTTAGTGCTAGGTCTAACAGTATAATCTATCTCACTTTCATCATCAGAGTTCCAATCCTCAATGATTGGAGCACTAGTGTTGTTCATCCTAACATCATTAGATTCAACTGTGTTGAAAACACCCTTATTTTCAACTGTCTTAGCATTACTAGGTGTAACAACAGTAGTAACATCCAAATTTTTACTTTCAACTATTTCATCCACAAATGTTAGATCAGGTTTGCGAGGTATGAAATTTCCTATTAGAGGTGGGGGAACTGAATGATATCCCTTATCTGATCCAGACTTATCAGTTAAATTCACAAAACTTTCTACTGCAGGAGAAGCTGCAGTAGCTGCATCATATCCTAGTCCTGTTTTAAACTTGTTAATTACTTGACTTTCCAGTATGTAATTTAAAGACTTGGATGAATTTTAAAACTTCTCGAATGTTTGTTTTAACTGATCTCTTTCTTTTTCTGCTTTTTCCAAAGTCATTTTGTATTAATTTAAGGCATTATCTCTTAGTCTAACTTCAAGTTTTAAAACATTTATGCTCTCTTCAAGCACAACCTCATTTTTCTTATAGTGAGTTAGTCTTGCTTCTACTGATTCTAAACCTGCTTTATAAGATATTAAGTTAAATTGAGAGTTTTTGTAATCAGAAGACAAATTATCATATTGCTCTTTAAGAGTAGCATAAGCTTTTACACATGCTTTAGAACAAGAATATACCTTAGAATCTGAACTAGAAGAGCTTCCTGAAGATGTAAATGCCATCAATGCATGGTTTGTAGGTTGCTCTTCTTCAGCTTGGTAGCTCCTATTATATCCTCCAATTCTATCTTGAGCTATCAAGGCATTCTGGGTAGGAGTCATCACTGCAATAGTTCTTGTATTATGCTCCCTACCATTGTTCTCCTGATTTCTTAGAAACCTACATTCTCTTGCAAAGTGTCCATGTTTATGACAGTTGAAGCATTCCACTTTTGACTTGTCAAAACCAACTCTTTGACCATTTATGTCCAGCTTCTTCCGTGTTCTCTTGATAAACCTTCTTGCTCTGATTGTTAGCATGACAATCTCCCATTGAAGATCCATTTCTTCCAGATCATCAAGATGAAGTTGTTCCAGATCTTCTTAAGAAAGTTGAGGAGAGTTGGATTGACTTGCAAGGAAAGCACGAATCACAGCATCACAAAGATTATCTAGACATATAGAGTTAACACCATTACCTTGAGTATGAGTAGTACTATGAATAGTACTAACTCCATGAGCAGTATCATCTACTTTGTTAGTGTTGTTGGTGTTATTAGTGCTGTTAGAGACAAAGGCCACATTCTGTGAATTTTTACTTGTGCTTGATGAACCTGTAATTATAGGTTCATATATTTTTAAGTTATTATACAAGTCATCCAGGCTGATGGTTTTAATTTCCACCTTGTTCCTCCAGATTAATGCATGAGTCTTCCATTCAGACGGAAGAATTCTCAAGAGCTTTAGGTTCATATCTTCCTGGTTAATCACTTCTCCTTGGATCTCCAACTGACTGATAAGTTTTTGTAACCTATCAAAGGTTTGATCCATTGTTTCAGAACTTAATGCAGCAAAGTTCTCATATTGTTGTTTGAGAAGTGTCCTCTGAACCTTTTTGGACTCCTTGTTCCCTCCATACCTTTTCTCTATAGCCTCCATTAGCAACTTTTCATCTTGATATGAGTGTAACTTTAGTTGGTCTTTGTTTGGAAGTGCCATCAACAGGGTTGCTCTTGCTTTCATTTCATTTCTTCTATCTTGTTTTTCTTCAGCAGTGGTGGGTTCATACACCTGTTCAACTGTTCCAATAGTTCTTCTCAGCACTTTGTTCCCATTCTTGATTACTTCCCATAGGGAGTAATCAGTCATAAGAAAATATTGTTCTATCCTCATCAGCCAGAGATAATAGTCTCCTGGGTTAAGAATAGGTAGTCTTGCAGTCAGATTGTTAGTGGTAGTTCCTACCTCCATCTTATCACTGAAAAATAGATCTTAGATAAATTGGTTGATTCTTCTTATTCAAAGCTTCACAACAAGCTCTGATAACACTTGTTGATCCCAATGAATAGATCTTGAACTCCTTAGCTTGTAAGGTTTAGTACCCTTGGATAAATCCAAAAATACTAAGAATGAAACTTTGATTGAATGATATAAAATATGCGAAATCTAGTTTATATTACTAAGAAGTATTCTCTATGAAATAGTAAAGTATGTTTTTGACACAAAGATATAATCAACACAACAAGCTATAATATATTAATACGATAACTATAACTTAGTGATAGGGTTTACAACCTTGAAGCTATGAACTCTATGGAAAACTGAGATGGAAAACTTATGTCTAACTTTACGACCTATGATCTCCTTTTATACACCAAGGAGTCCTTTACAAGATAACTACAAATCTTTTGAGATCTTCTATAATTCTAAACATATACATATCTTTCTATCTATATAGAATATACACCATAAATAACTCCATGCTTATCTTCTCACACGTCTTTGTCTTCATGCAAACTTCAAACCTCCAGCAGTATTAACTTCTTCACTTGCAATATAAACTAACACTAGCAGTACTAATATTATACTGGCAGTACTAACTGAGTTGGTACTGTTAGTTCTATTTCTAGCAGTACTAATCTTTAAAGATTTATTCCCAACAATATCACCAATTACGCATTAAGGAAGAGGACATTCCAATAACTGCATTTAGAACTCGGTATGGTTACTTTGAGTTCCAAGTGATGCCGTTTGGATTAACTAATGCGCCTGCTGTGTTTATGGACTTGATGAACCGAGTATGTAAGCCATATCTTGATAAGTTTGTCATAGTGTTCATCGATGATATTTTGGTTTATTCCAAGGACGAAGAAAAGCA
Organism: Tanacetum coccineum; assembly: GCA_026074375.1. Taxonomy (NCBI): domain Eukaryota; kingdom Viridiplantae; phylum Streptophyta; class Magnoliopsida; order Asterales; family Asteraceae; genus Tanacetum; species Tanacetum coccineum. The sequence continues at coordinate 30,011 of BQNB010064174.1, forward strand.
TGGAAAGCATTTGAAGATTATTTTGGAGCTGCTTAAGAAAGAGAGATTGTACGCCAAGTTTTCAAAGTTTGAGTTTTGGCTAGATTCGGTAAAATTTCTTGGTCATGTGATTGATCGTAATGGTGTTCATGTTGATCCTGCCAAGATCGAAGCCATTAAGAATTGGGCTGCACCAACGACGCCAACGGAGGTGAGGCAATTTCTTGGATTGGCTGGTTATTATCGGAGGTTTATTGAATGTTTTTCTTTGATTTCTAAGCCACTGACGAAGTTGACTCAGAAAGATAAGAAATACGAGTAGGGAAAAGAAGAAAAGGAAGCTTTTTAGACATTAAAGAAAAAGTTTTGTAGTGCACCGATCTTAGTGTTGCCCGAAGGAACGGAAGATTTTGTGGTATATTGCGATGCGTCACTTAAAGGTTATGGAGCCGTGTTGATGCAAAGAGAAAAGGTGATAGCGTACGCTTCTCGATAATTGAAAGTCCATGAAGAGAATTACACTACTCACGATTTGGAGTTAGGAGCCGTTGTTTTCGCTCTTAGATTATGGAGACATTATTTGTATGGGACGAAGTGTGTGGTTTTCACCGATCACATGAGCCTACAATATATTTTGAATCCGAAAGAGATGAACTTGAGACAACGGAGATGGATTGAGTTGTTGAGTGATTATGATTGTGAGATTCGATATCATCCTGGAAAAGCGAATGTTGTGGCTGACGCCTTAAGTCGGAAGGAAAGGAATAATCCATTACGTGTTCGAGCTTTGATGATGAATGTTCACAATGATCTACCTGAGCAGATTTGTGAAGCTCAAAAGGAAGCGATGAAAAGGAAGAATGTAAGGGCAGAGAATTTGGGGAGATTGATTAAGCAAATATTCGAGTTTCGCCCTGATGGAACACGTTGTTTTGGAAGTCGTGTTTGGTTGCCGCGATACGGTGGATTGAGGGTTTAATTATGCATGAATCGCAAAAGTCCAAGTATTCTATCCATCCGGGATCGGACAAGATGTATCAAGATCTGAAGCTGTTGTACTGGTGGCCGAATATGAAAGCTGATATTGCCACGTATGTAAGAAAATGTTTGACTTGTGCGAAGGTTAAAGCCGAGAATTAGAGACCGTCTGGATTGCGACAACAACCTGAGATCCCAGTTTGGAAATGGGAAAGGATTACTATGGATTTTGTGAGTGGACTGCTAAGGACGCCGAGTGGGTATGATACAATTTGGGTCATTGTCGATTGACTGACCAAATCAGCTCATTTCCTACCAATGAAGAAAACGGATAGCATAGAGAAGCTCACGCAACTGTATTTGAAGGAAGTTGTGTGTAGGCATGGTGTTCCTATTTCGATCGTTTTGGATCGAGATAGCCATTTTATATCGAGATTCTAGAAATTGCTTCAGAAAACGTTGGGGACGAATTTGGATATGAGTACCGCTTACCACCCTCAAACGGATGGACAAAGCAAAAGGACTATACAAACGCTTGAAGATATGTTGCATGCCTGTGTGATCGACTTTGGAAGTAGTTAGGATCGCCATCTGCCATTGGTCGATTTCTCATATAACAATAGTTATCACACAATTATTAAGGCTGCACCATATGAGGTTTTGTACGGACGAAAATGTAGATCACCTGTATGCTGGAGTGAGGTTTGGGATAGCCAACTTACCGGTCCAGAATTGATTCATGAAACGACCGAGAAAATTGTTCAGATTAAGAACTATTTGTTAACTGCCCGTAGTTGCCTGAAAAGCTACGCAGATAGAAGAACTAAACCATAGGAATTTGAAGTCGGTGATATGGTACTGCTCAAGGTATCGCCATGGAAGGGCGCTATGCGTTTCAGAAAGCGCGGAAAGTTAAGTCCACGTTACATTGGGCCATTCAGGATTCTAGCTAGAGTTGGTCCTGTAGCTTATACGTTAGAGTTACCTAAAGAGTTGAAAGGGATTCATAGTACTTTTCATGTTTTGAATCTTAAGAAATGTTTAGCGGAAGGCGATATTGTTGTTCTGATGGATGAGATTCAACTTGATGATAAGTTGCATATGATTGAAGAGCCAGTAGAAGTTGTTGATAGAGAGGTCAAGCGACTTAAGCAAAGTCGGATACCTATCGTTAAAGTTCGTTGGAATTCGCAAAGAGGTCCAGAATTTACTTGGGAACTTAAGGATCAGATTAAGAAAAAGTACCCTCAACTCTTTACAATTAAGGACGAAGCGAGGAAGAGTGGATAAGTCGAGCTGAGCGCCAAGACGGCGCTCCCTAAAGGAGGGGATAATATAACAACCCGATTTTCAGGTCAATGTTTATCCCGAGCTATGATAATTATTTTTGCTACGTAATTAATTATAGTCGTTTATGTTATATAAGGTTTGGTGAAAATTTCCATTTATAGGGTAATTTCAAGCCGTGATTGAGTTTCTATTTGTTTTTAGCGTCTAAGAAAGTCAGAAAAATTTATGTTGTCGCTCCGAGAGCGTGATTATGTTATTTTTGTATTTTACGGCGTTTCCCTAAGTTTTTGTAAAAACCATGTTTAAAGGTCGTGTTTTACGTGATTTAACGTTTTATTAAACGTTTTAAAGTAAAATTAGTGAGACGGATTTAAAATATTTACTGACGTAGTGTGACCCGAGTCTTTGGCCGATTTTATTAACGAAATAAATGCTTTGTACTAACTTTGAAGGAGTAATAAAAAGGAAGGACTAGAATTGCCAAAGTTGTTTTCTATATAAAGCACCACACATACACTTATAAACTCTTTCATTAAAAAATTTCTTTTCTTCCTCCTCTCCTTCTTGTTCGACCGGCCAACCAAAAACACACACACAATCCATTGATTTTCCAACATGTAATTAAATCCGTTTACATATTATTGATCCTTGTATCAAGGCCTACAAATCCCACTATTAAAATCCTACATGTAATAAGTTTTGAAGAAGTTAGATTTTTGGTTGGTTCTTGAATATTTCGTATATACGGGGGTGTTTAGTATTGCTAGATTGTTGTTATTAACAAGAGGTTTGATTGAAAAAGGTTGCTTTGTTTGGTCTTGGTGGTTCGTCCGATTTCAAAGCAAAGGGGGAAACAAAAATTGATTTTTGTTATAGCATTGTGAGTATACTAGTTACATTTCTAGTGTGGTTAATTTGATTATATTGCGTGTATTATGGTTATTGCTATAAGATTCAAGTGCGGAAATTATTGAAAGTGTATTTGGTTATTGACCAAAGTTTGATGGTTTTGGTATGCTTAAATAGGATAGCTAAGCGTGTTTTGATAGTCGGATTATGTCAAAAATGTCGTTTTAATAGGTTTTGTGTTGACCATGTTTGACCAGAAAGTTTGACTAACCCGTAAGGAGTCGAGAAATTTTTGAAAGTTATTTTTGTTAATGAAAAGTGATAGTGTTCGCCTTTAGCTACGTTTCTTTAGGTGGATCGTCACGTAACTCCTAATAATGAACGTTTTACGGCCGAGTCAAGTTTGGTTATTTTTAGGGTAAAAGTCAACTACGAAGTTTGACTTTTGAAAGTCAAACTTGCGTAAACTTTTGAATATGGTTGGTAATGAGCAATGGGTTCGTAATGATTAGTTAATTGATAACGAAATATGAAGTTCGGATTATATTATCCTTACTTTCGGTAACTTTCTAAAAATGGAAACTTTGTGAAAAAGTGTCATGATATTGTTAGTGCGTCAAAGAGAAATGTTTTGCGTCGCACTTGGAGATTATAGTATATGATTGTATGTACGTAATGATATATATATATATATAGATGCAAGTATGCATTATATGAATTATTTTACTTTTACTCATGTACTGCTATGTATGTATTACATAGGTCGCGGTTAAGACGTGAAGCTATTTGCGCTTGTTAATTTGATTGAATTGGATCTTTTGATTAAGGTGAGTTCGTAGCCTCGCATTTAAATCTTTTGATTGTTTTGAAACCCGCGAGGGGATACATGTTTGTTTTATAAAATCGAACACATATGATTTTATGGTATGTTGGACCCGATAATGAGATTGTTTCTGCATAAGTAGCTATTTTCGAAGTTCCTTATTTCATGAACCGTTAATCGCCTTGTGAGGTGAACGCTAATGCATTAAATAGATCTATTTGGTTTGACAACCCTGTCCGGGGTATGAATCCTTGTGAACACCCTGTCAAACGGACATTTTGTATTTAGAAGTAATAGGTATATGACAATAATACCTTGTTTTGGTGCAAATTGACATATGAAATGACATATGTATTGTTAACGTTCGGTGTCATGAGCTTATTGCGTGAAAGAAAAGAGATTGTTATACATTGTATTCGTTGCAATGTTTTCCCGAGAACTAATTATATGTTCAAAGATTATTACTTATTGATTATTTTAAACTCTATGAATTTCACTCAACATCGTTGTTGATGTTTTAAACATGTTTTATCCCAGGTAACCAAGGATGAAGGCAACGATGGCGTGGAGGTGTCGTGCGTGTGATGGATTTGGTGAAAGACTACTTGTGTGTTCATTGCCTTTCAAAAACAACGTCTTAAGTTGTTCTAAAACAATGTCTTTATTTTGAAACAATAGTTTTTCAAATTTTATAATGGTTGCGGTTGCGATTCTGTGGGGACCTGAATGCATTTTAATCTGATTAATAATGGAACACATGTTTGTTAAACGTCTCATTTGGGTCATTTTCTATTATCTTGGTGAATGGTGCTATTTAGTAACACCCAATTGCTAATTCCGCTGCGCAATCCAAAGTTGTTTGGTTTGGGGTGTTACAATATATATATATATTGATAGTACTATTCGGGTTGACACCACCGCCTTTGGTATTTCTGTGTGTACTTTGTCTAAGGGTGTATATTATTCGAGCAATTTAATGTGTGATGCAGTCATGAGGCTTAGTTGTTACGCTTGTGTGATTTCAATCAAGTGTTCATATGTTTATATCTTACTCACTATTGTTCTACTTGTATATATTGCACAACAAATCTTTGATTTCTTTTGTGTCTTAAACCTACGAGCTCACCAACATTATATTGACGTTTTCGAGTATCCATTTTCAAGTTATATGATTTCTAAAGCCTAAGGAGTTAGAGCTTGTGACTTGGCTTAGTGAGACCTAAGAAGAAGCCTTTTGTGCTCGATCATCATTATGTTGTCCTGAAATGTAGGATTTTGATGCATTATGGCTATGTTATTGTAACATTTTATGGTAAATTTTTATTTAGTAAACTCTCTATTATGTTGTACCAATGCTTTATGACGGTTCCTCTCCATCACGCCTCGCATTTCCGCCTGAGGCGAGGTAGGACAGATTGGTATCAAAGCTATTGGTTATAAAGAACTAGGTGGGTTGACCTAGACTATAACCCTAAGTACCCTCATAT